>PVHP010016443.1:0-35866 GCA_004024765.1 Zapus hudsonius | reverse complement strand
AAGGGAAGGGAAGGGAAGGGAAGGGAAGAGGGAGGTGGTGGAGTGAGGGTGAAGAGGAAAGAGGAAGGGGAGGGGTAAAGGGAAGGAAGAGGGAGGGAAGGGATTTAGTTTTTGATTCTTGGTTCCACCAAATAAAACTAAAATCCTCTGGAGAGATGGCTTAGCAGTTAAGGCAAAGCAGAAGGACCCTAGCTGGATTCCCAGTACCCACTTAAAGCCAGATGCACAAGCTATGCATGTATCTGGAGTTTGTTTGCAGTGGCACGCCCATTCTCTCTGCCTCCCTCCCTCCCCCTCTCTCTCTCAAATAATTAAATAAAATATTTATAAAACTAAAATGATCTTGATTATCCATGCTTAAAAGTTACTGAGGAAAAGAAAATAAACATTCTATGTGTTTCTATAACTACAAAAAATACCCTAGTGTGAGAAACAAAGAGACTTGAAACACCAGGAGTCTCTTGAAGACTGTTGACTGTCCTGTCAACTAGGTAGGGATATTTGCTAATAAATAATCTTTGAAAAGGAAAAAGAAGAGATGCAGCAAAGTATGTGGGCTTTGGGGTAACCACTGTCGAAGGACATGTTCAAGAAAAAGAGGAAATATAATGGAGTGTGCCCAGAACAATTCCAAAACCCAACTGGATTCGTCTTGCTAGTTCCTTGGCTGGGACTCAGTTCTAATCTCTGAGGATTGCTCTCCATGGTTCCTTCCTCTACTTTATGAAGCAGCTTTTGTTTTCTTAATAAATATGTCTGGTTTGCAAATGAGTAAATTTCTTCTCTTCCACTCAATATAGAGTTCAAAGGCTTCCTTGATTCAATCCTGAAGTGCTTCCACCAGAAAACTCTGTAAAATATTGTAGATTTTTACTGTCTTGTGGGAGTTCGTTCTATTATACATATGAGCAATCTCTTTGAGAAAAGACTTCGGAAAGTTTTGTTTTTGTTTTGTTTTGTTTTGTTGGACACTGGGTCTCACAATTATAGATCATGCTGGCTTCATACTTATTTATGTGGCATAGTCTGACCTCAAATCCAAAATCCTCCTGCCACAGCATCCTGAGTGTAAGATTATTATCGGAGTGAAAAAATGTAAAAAAACATCTTAAGATTTCTAGAAGCTTTGGAAAGTAAGGTATTCAAAAGTATGCACTACAAATTCTTAAAGGTATGTTTGTAAGGTTTTGTAAGGTGCCACCTCAGATAATTGAGATGTTAACAACAAAAACAAAAAAAGAAACAATAAATTTGTTCTGTTTGTCCTGAGACCCTTACTTTGAGATCACCTTGGTGGGGACAGTCAGGGCAGGACAAGCCTATTGTTTCATTTTTTTTATATTTCCTCCATATTCTAAACACAACAAATTTAATAATTTGGTCTTTTGTTCATTTTGCTCTTCTCTTGAGACACCAGCACTGTGCCTGAAATAATATCTTCCTGGTGATAGGATGAGGGTTATGAGTTGATCATATACATATATTTTTTATTTATAGTTTATTTATATATTTATATATATTTATATATATTTATTTATATATTATTATATATTTATGTATTATATTTATATTTATATATAATATATATATATATATATATTTGTAGAGAATAGTCTGATAGGTCATTTTCTCTCACCTCCAGAAGCTCTTCCTTCACCTTCCCTTGACCCTTACTCTATCATCATTCTTATGGAAGCCCCTTTAATTTCTAATTTCTAAAGGTCTCCTGCAGATATCTTCCCACCTTTCATCCAGTCCCATAAGCAAGGCAACAAGTTTAAGGGTTTTGTTGGAGCAAGCTCTCACTTCAGCTATCAAATCTGTACCAGTTCCTGTTGCTGTATCACAGATCACTCCACAAGTGAGTGGCCTGAAGAAGAAGCAACCATAATATTCTCTTATGAATTCTGTGGGTAAAGAATTTGACCTACATATCTGTGTGTTTATCATTGAGGACCTTTCATTTCAGACGTTCTCTATGTGTTCTGCCCATGTAGCATGGGCTAACTTGAGTTTCCTCACATCATGGCTGCCTCGGAGCATTGATACTGCTCACAAATACCCTTTGCTCATAGACTTCTGCATAGGCTTTAATTGTTTTTTTTATCTGTACAAACACAGTTAAGGACTTGCAGTGGGTACTGCTTTGCACACAAAGCTTAAGCATTCACTAGCTGTTCTTATGCAGAAAAGGTCTGCAGATCCCTGTTCTAGAGCCATAGACAGAAGCTGGGTGTGATGGTGCTCACCTGTAAATCTAAGTACTGGGAAAGCTGAGGCAGGGCGATCATGAGTTCAAAGCCAGTCTGTGAAGTATAGGTAGATCTCATAAACAGCAAAAAAAAAAAAAATACCACGTTGATTTCATCATAATTGTGAAAATGTTCTAAAGACTAAATGAACAAAAGCTATGGAATTAAGGACTGAGAAAATGGAAATCAACACTTGCCTTTGGAAAATTATTATGAACTAGCAAGTCCCAAGGTAGAGTATAAGCTATTTAAAGCTTGGGAGAGTGCAAATGTAAATCACATAGTTCTAAGGGAATATATGAAAAAAACAAAAACAAAACAGTTTAATAAGGAGGGATGAAATGAAATGTCAATTATAGTAAGTGTGAGTGTTTCAGCATCTCAATTAGAAGAGACTTAGACAGTTCTGTGGTTTGAGAGTGTTCCCCAGATCTCCTTGTGTGAGAACTTAGTTCCTCCATGTAGTGTTGTGAAGAGAAGACCTACTGAAGTGTTAGGTCTATGGGAGTGGAGTCCTCATGAGTGGTTTCTTGCCTTTCCTGAGGAACTGGGTTACTTCTTACTCTCAAAGGACTAGATCTGTTACTATGAGGGGAAATGGTCATTATTTGGTGTCACTCCTTGTATTTTGTCATCCCCCCACACACATGTTCATTGTCCCTTCTACTTTCTGCCATGGGCTGAAGCTACTCAAAGCCCTTACCAAACCTGTGTTCTCTGACAACCAAACCTTCCAGATCAGTGAGCCAAAATAAACCTCTATTCTTCACAAATCACCCAATGTCTGTTACTCTGCCATAGCACCAGAAAATAAATTAAGAAAGCTAGAGATTTCACAAAGTCAACTAGAGATATCTTGTGACAAATACACTGAAAAACAAGAACACAGAAGTTTGAAGGTGAATGAAAACAGCACTACAAGTCTTTGGAGTTAGGTAGTTATTGAATTTGGACATGAAAAGCCATGTCTTTTTTGTAAGGTGCACTTTTCTGGATATTATTTACTCATGTGTAAAATAAGAATAGAACGTGTATATCATAAACTGCCATAAGAATGCAACATAATGATGCATATTAAATGATTTATATAAAATACTAAACACAGTATCATTACGTATTCAAGAAATAAAATTTATTAATTGTTTATGATAAAAGGAGAGATAATATTCACAGTCTATATTTATGTGTATCTGTGGGATATTTGTGTGCATGTGTGGTGTGTGCTCATACATGGGCAGAGACCAGAGGAGGGTGTCAGGTGTCCTCCTGTCTTGTTCTTACACCTGATTCCTGGTGACATGGTCTGTCACTGTGCCTGGAGCTCATTGTCTAGACATGCTGACCAGCAAGCCCCAGAAATACTCTTGTCTCTGCCCCTCATCACTGCTGTTATAAGCATGCTTGGCCACACCCAGCACTTTATGAGGGTGCTGGGGATCTGAACTCAGGTCCTCATGCTTACACAGCAAACACTCTTAATCACTGAGCCATAGTCCTAGCTCCATATATGCTCTCTATTTTTTTTACTTCAACATATTGTTGTTCTGCAGACTTTCTATAAAGCAGTTTGGGTAAATATATCAAGGGCCTTAAAATGTGTGCCCTTTGATTTAGTCAAAAATATGTCATAAAAATTAACATATATGTGCTCAAGTGCTAATAATGAAGAATATTAATCACAGTACAATTTATAATGGAAGAAACACAGAAATAACCCCAAAGCTTCACAAGAGAGCCACTGCAAAACTATGACATGGTTCTATACATTTAATAAAAACTATGTTTTTGTATTATTTTATAATATGAACTCTTATCAATAAAAACTAACTTCATCCTTCTGGTATTTTCGACTACCAAAGTTAGACTCATCCTTTACTTTTCCTTTCCTCTCTGATTTGATGCATCATTTGTTATTGCAAGCTTGACATCCTTTTAAAAATAAAATGACATTCACCACATCACCACATTTTATAGCTTCCTTTACTTTCTTCACCCAAACCCAAGTGACTGTTGATGCTGCTGAATAATTACAGCAGTGTCTCGACTGCCCCCCTTCTGTTCTTTCCTCTTCTCTCAAAGAAGTAGCAAGTGAAAAACTAAGCAATCCTGTCGCTACACTGCTGCAAGCCTCCTGTATGTCCTCCTTCCATGAGAATAAGAGCTTACAATGTAAGTACTTACAATGACTTCCAAGACCCTTCCTGACTGGCATCCCCTATTACTCTCCTGACAGTTTACCAAATCTTTCAGGCACGACCCAGGCTCACTGATTACTGAGGGGAAACCAAGCCCCACTCGAGCTATGTGATTTGCTAAATGTGACCTTGTAAGTCTTTTTCTCATTTCTATAAAACACCAAGTGGAAGAAATGGAGTTTGCCTTGTTTTCCAGATCAACAAAGGGGAGAGTAGTTGGAAAAAACCCTGAATGCTTTATTTTTACATTAAGAATGATGTTTGTGCTTTCGTGCTTATATCTGGATAAATGTCTATGTGCAGGTTTGTCTGAGAAGTCACAGAACCCAATAATAAATGCTGTGACTATCTCAGGAAAACTAGTTGAAGGTATAATTACATAACTTCTGTACTTTCTCGTACACTCCTCAGCTTAGAGAAAGTATCAAGCTGCAATTGACTTTCAAGATACCAGTTATCTATTTACATGATTAATGTGTTCTAATGCATGGAAACATTATTTGATTTTATAGATTTCTTGATTTCCAGCCTTGTTACCTAACTGAGAAGTCTATGTAGAATTAGCTCCAAATTAGAAGATCTATTTTAGTGACTATAGTTAATGATTATAACTATGAAATATATACTGAAGCAGAGTAAATGTGCATATTACCCTGAACTGATACCAAGAATCAAAATCAAGATGATCACAAACACATGGACATTTTACCAGAGTACCAAGTGACACCCACTTTCCACCATCCTGCTTTCTCAATGCGGTTAGCATTCCCCCAATCCTGAGAGCTTAAACAGAGAAGTAACGACTCTATCCAGCCAATCACCTGGCTTACTCTTGCTTAATGTTTCTGGAAATTCTCTCGTCGAATGATAAGTGGTGAATTTCAATCTCAGTCTATTCTTGAAATCAAAAAAATTTTCCTAATATGTTGAGTTTAATACTAGTAGGTACAGCGAAAATATATAGCACAGGTGTTAATACCACAAAAATGACAGTTACCAAGAAAGTGTTCAACCTGAGATCCCAGATCATTTTCAGTTTTACATCAGCACGTTGCCCCCCACCCATTCGATGTGTTAAAGCTACCCTGAGACCATGGAACACTGTAAAATTTTCCCAGTGGATCAGCACATTTTCAGAACCAGGTGTTTCTATAATTATGACACTGTGAAAAATATTCATAGCGCTCCAAGGTCCCTTAAACACTCATTCAACCTGTACTGCTTGGTTGAGCCCAGTGGCTGCTTATGCTTCTCAGGATTCTGCTTGTTTGTATAGGTGTGTGTCTTTGTTTCTGAATTTATTTTGCTACATTTTAAAGAGGAAAATTTATAGAAAAAGCTTTAACAAGCTGATGTGGGGAGTCGGTCACATTTCAACCAGGTGCACTGCTAAAGTGCAGGTGGAGCCCAGTCAACAGGTAAGGAATGACACAGGGCTTGAGCAAAGTCCCAGAAGGGTTAATTGTCTATGTCCCTGATGAATGTATCCCAGGGTGCATTTCAAACATGTTAAAATTGAGATATTTTTCTCCTCCTGCCCCCAACTTATGTCATTTATAAGCATGCAGTAAGCACAGCTTATATTTGAATAGCATGGAAATCAATGTGTCTCTTCATAATAAAAAGTTTTAGTTCTAGGAATGTGAATTTTTTAGGCAACAAACATTTTTGCTTCTCAAAATAATAAATTATATTTATAGTTACAAACAGTTCATCTTTACTTATGAGCACCATATTATGCATATGTTTTACTTTATTATTTCTCATTTATTCTCACATTAGATAGCACTTATCCCATGACTGGACCTTAATTTTTCTCAAAAGGTTTTTTCTAATTTTCCCTTTATTTCTTCATGATGAAATAATTAGAAGGTTTTTATTAAAATTCAAATCTATTAAGATAGCTTTCTATGATAACTCATTTCAAATAGTATATTATTTTGTTTTCTGTTCCCCACTTTGGTACAACTTGTAGCTACTGACTTTTCTCTGTGTTGTATATTAAGGGATACTTTGGTTCTTTTCATTACTGTATCGTCCTACTAAAGGCATTTTTGTAGTCCATGTTTAGTTCTATTTTAATTTTGCAACACGACCTTCTGAATATGATTTTAGCTTTCTTAAATGACATTTTATCACTAACTTGAAATATGTAATTGGACAACATGAGTGGAAAAGCATACTACTTGGGCAAGATTAACTATCAGAGCAAGTCTAAATACAAATTTTTTTAACATTTTAAGTAGATAAATTATTTTTAGAGAAAAATATTTTAAAGAAAATACTGTATTTTCATGGGCTTACAGGTTTTTCTGCATTTACAGCCATCCAGTGTTTGCCACTCAAAGGAAAAGAGAAGGATTTTAATTAGTCTGATATTTTCAAACTATAAAGAATTTAACACCACCTATTTATTCAAGAAATAGATTAAAATCCCTACTACATAATAAACATGAGATATCCAGAAAGTAATGGATTCACTTTCTTTATATCCAAATGATTTGGATTTAACATTAAGATGATTGTAAAGTCGGATGCCAGAAAATAGGAAGAATCTATAGCTGACGCCTGGAGTGAATGAAGCTTGAGCTGTTGAGTGGTTTTCTCTCTTCTTTTGCTTAACCTTCAGAACTTCAGTAGCTCTGGTCTTTGGAGACCAGGACAAGTAGTCAGCAAGGTGAATATTTACTCACACTCTTCTTTGGCTTGCAGATGGTGCTCTTCTCTCCATGGCTTTCTCTCTGTTCATATACCTCTGCTGTTTTCTTACAAGGACATCATTCCTATTGGATTAGGGCCCCACCCTTACCTGCCTCTTTAAAGCCCTGCTTCCAGGGGACTGAGGAGATGGCTTAGTGGATAAGAGCACTTGATGCTCAAGCTTGGGAAATTGAGTTTGACTCCATAGCAACCAGAGCAAAAGCCAGATGTGTCTGTCTATACCCATAACTCCAGCACTGAGGGAGGAGATAGAGAAGGAGGATCACTGGGGCTCAGGGGTCAAACATTCTAAAGGAAAAATCATCAGTTCTAGGTTCAGTGAGAGACTGTCTCAAAGCAATAAGGCAGAAAAAAATTAGAGGAGGATTTCCTCCTAGGACCTCCATACATGTGTGCACAGGGTACACACACATCTTCTCACATATAAATGCATACACCACATACCTTTGCAAACACATGTAATACACACAATAATAGCTAAATAAAGGCCCTGCTTACAAACACACTTAGATGGCAATTAGTTAGAATTTTAATATATGAATTTATGAGCTGAAGGGACACAATTCAATTCATACTAGAGAATAATTTAAAAGAGCCCAAGATCTATAAGCTTTGTGCTATAGGGGTAAATGATTTCTATTCTAAACATCTCTTGTCTCCCATACAAAACAGTGTCAGTAATTAATTCATATCACATTATTTACAAAATAAAGGAGTTATATTTAAATTGCTGATTTCAATGCTTTCTATTGATAATGAGAGAAAGGTAAGAAAATCAGTATCGTTTATCAGTAAATTCAAGTGAAATAAAGAATATTAAAACTTTTAGAGTCTGGGAGATGGCTCAGCCATTAAAGGTTCTTGTTTGCAAAGCCTGCCTGCCTGGGTTTGATTCTCTGCAACTCATAAAAACCTGGACACAAAAAAAAGGTGTATGTGTCTGGTGTGCCTTTTCAGTGGCAAAAGATCCTGGTTCCCATTCATACATACATGCATGCATACATACATACATGCATACATACATGCATATATACATATATGCAAATTAATACAAGAAAATATTTTTTTACAGTTAAAGTTCTAGGTTACAAATAAGTAGTTTGTAAACTGGGTGATCTGCATTGTGTTTAAAATTTGTTCAATTAGGTGCCAACCTTTAAACGTGAATTGAATCTACTTAAAGTATGTATTTCCATCTTAGTCTGTTTCTAAAATTGGTACTTGTAGACAAGTGACACTGCCTTTCTTTTCAGTAATCCATAATGCTGTTTTGTCCATGCTCTGGCACTTACCATTTGGTCATTCATTTTTGCTCTCTCGTTGTGAGAGAAATATAAAACTTCTACTATCTCTCAGGTAGAATATTATTTCGTGATCAACCGAATGCATTGTTTCTAAATAAAGAAACAAAAAATGTACTTGTCATTAAAAAGATAGGACAACCAGAAGCAATCATAAGCCAAATAGTGGCAGAATAAAAATGAAAAGAAATCCACTCATTTAATGCATGTACACCAAAAAGATTTGTTTACGCTTGTAGAGATTTTGATTCTCACCACAAAAATAAACTATACAAATACAGTCACCGCAAACATCCCAACACTCCACATTGACACAGTAAAAGCCTTTATGTGAGAATTTCACATTCTTCTCTCAATTTCTCCAGCTGTTTTTCTGACTGAACTCTTAGCTCTGCTTTGTGGACAGTGGTACCACTGAAACCCGCCTTCATTCACTTGGAAATGAAGATGAATGCTTGGGAGAAAATAAAGCTGACTGTGATGGACTTCACAGAAATAATCAGCACGAGGCACGCAACCTGAACATTAGAGGCAGAATGGCTGGGCTGCAGAACTGAGAACAGAGCTCTCTGGCTGCCCCACACTGAGTCATCCTTTCAAACAAGGCCTTGAGTCAGAACTCTCCGGCAAGGGCTGCTGTTTCCCTGGCCCATGATAAGCCTGTCTCTTTTTATCCAGAGGTTGGCCTGTGATTTAACATAGCAATGACAGTAATAGTTATCCCTCAAAACATCCTTCACAACTCTCCTCTAATACAAATCACTTATTCTTTGTGAAAAATGAGTGAGTCATGCAAGGAGCAGACTGCCCATTAGTGGTACATTGTTAATTGGCTCTTTAATTAGTTTAGTGGCATATAATTATTTGAGGTCAAATAATAATTAAATTTTTGTACACTCCTTTTTTCCCCCTGGTAAATCACCACTGGACCACCCTCCATGATAAAGGATCTCTAAATAACCACAGGATGCGTGCTGTATAACACAAGGAAGTGTGTAATTTTTCCCCTACAAAAGCACCCTTTTAAAAAAGCCCTTCATTAAAAAAGAAGCATTTTGACATCATTGTGTAGAACTCTCCTTTTAGAGTAAAAAAAAAAGTCAGCAAATAAAAATGTAATAAACTATATCAATCTAATTGAGTTGTCTAAGCAAAACATAAAAATTCATAAAGCTTTAATGTTTAGGATAAACAGAATGAATTGCAATTGCAAATAGTAAAATAAACTCTATAGAAGCTGAATCAAAGCATATTTAAGCATTGTACCCAGTTGTTTTTGCAACACTTAAAGTGAAACTAACCACCTCAACTCTCCTAAGCACTTTTGTCCCCCACAAATCAAATACTTGTGATTTAGGATAATTCTCCTTAAAGTTTATAATATTCTGATTCAAGAACTTTATTTTTTTTCATTTTATCTTTTGGAATATAGGAAAATCATATTGAGAATGATATTAAATATCTTGAATTATATTCAAAGAAAATGGGATTCTGGAAGTATAAATTAAGAAAAGCAAGATTAATATGTCTTCAGGAGTAAATGAGTTTTAAAAATGTACCTTTAGATTGTAGGAAAAAAGTAATAAATATTTTCATTTTTCACCTATAAAGACATTCTCTTGAAATTATAAACCATGTTCCTATCATAGTGTCTTCAACTAGTAGCCCTGAGCTAGTTGAATAAAATACCTCGCCCTTAAGTACATTTTAAAAGCTAGTTTATTTATTTATTTGAGAAAGGGTGAGAGAGAGAAAGAGGCAGGTAGAGAGACTTGGAGCACCAGGGCCTCAAACTCCAGACAACATGTGCCACCCATGTATTGTGTATCTGGCTTTACGCGGGTACTGGGGAAATCGAACTCAGGTCCTTCTGCTTTGCAGGCAAATGCCTTAACCACTAAGCCATCTCTCCAGCCCCTGAAATATATTTTTATTGTATCAATGTTTGTAGAATTTCGACAGGTACTTAAAGTATACCCATACAAAGGTAGCTTGTCATAGATTTTGCTAGTAAATTAAAAGGAAAAATGTCTAGATGAGAAACTAATACACACATATACATTATCACATATATAAACATATATAAATGTATAAACATATATGATCACAACTAGCAATTAAAAACATTTTACAAGGATCCTTTTCACATCTAGCAATTAAAGAAATTCTTACAAGGAACTTTCTTAACAAAATATTATGTGAGAGTTTTTTTAATCAATGTAGCTTCCTTTACACAAAATTGGCATGAATTTATGAGGTTTATCAAACACACACTGACAAGCATACAGAGTTTGTCCATTTATGGAGACATTGGCAAAATGAAAAATATCCTATTCAAGTTGAGGCCAATCTTAACTATTTTATTAATTTGACAAAATAATCCCTAATCATGTAGAAGTTCTATTATTATTGATTTCATATAACAAGTACAAAACTATCAAAGCTTAACAGATATCTTCTTCTCTGATCTGTCCAACATGTCCAGAAAGAACTATTCACAACTTTGAAAAACTGTATTTGACATTTTGAATGATTTTCAATGGCTCTGAATTGAATTTTATTTTCAAGCAAGACTGTTCTAACAATTTTCCCAGATGGCAAATGACCCTGCATATAGGCTTTAACAAATTTAAAAAAAGCCACTCCTCATGAATAAATGATTCTTCTTAGTTCTAGGGAGACTGTGAAAAAAATTTCAATTTATGCTTGAAATCAATTTATCTTTTCATTATTGCTCATGATGCTCTCCACCATGTTATATGTGGTGCTGGGCTATTAGTCACCTCGTCACTCCTATAGAAAAGGTCCCACTAACAATCTCAGTGACTCCCAGTCCAGAGATGGCCTTTATTTTACCTTGCCTGTAATCTGTGTCGACCTCACAGACTGTGACACTCTGACCTCATAAATTGGTACATGAGCAACATTCACGTTAGAAATGACATATCTTAAGTAATTTAGGCAGACCCAGTAATTCTGGTGCAGGAATTCTATTTATAAGACTCCAGTTTTTTGCTCTCACCTGCTACTTAACTTACAAATCAGGTGAACACGCTAACCAACACATAGAATATGCTTGTTACATGCCAGGCATCAAGTTGCATTTACAACACCTAAGAAAATAACATAAATTTCTATAAAAGAAAAACAATGATCGGGGAGGATGACCTCATGAGCAATAAAGAAGATGCAAGTAGAACTACACTGATGGTAACTGTCATGATAATAATGTGTATTAATAATCAATAACAATATGAAAAGAAATTAGGAAATGTTTAACCAAAGCCTTACAAAGATGATTTTTCAAAGATCAAAAAGAAATCACAAGGACCCTGCTTGCTGGTGGTGGCATGCGTAGACCCCAGTTCCCAGTTCCCAGTGGCTGGTGTGGAGCAGCTGGGTCCCTTCAGCATATGGTGGGAAAAAACCTGGGCTTCCAGTTCTCTCCATGGTTGGACAGCTGGAAGCTCAACCACCTCCTCTGATCTGGCAAAGCCTCCTGCAAAAATGACCCACACCTGCAAACTCAGGCCAGGTCTATGGAGCCCAGTTACTCCCATCACCCTCCAACACCCTTCCCGCTTTCTGCCACAGGCATCCACTACCAGCAGCACTCTTGGGGTTTGGCTACTACCCCAGACTGGGAGCATAGGGATATCTGACAACAACCTGCCAGGAGGCACCAGTGAATCCTCCACAACCCACTCAGCTGGGTACAGTAGGGGAACAGGGGCAGGTGCTACTGCCCTTGAGCTCCTCAGGCAAGGCTCAAAGACTCATGTGTGAATATTTTGGTGTCTAGAATGTGGCACTGTTGGGAGGTGGTGAAACTTTTAGGAGGTGGTTTCAGTGGGGGCAGGGGTGTCAAGTCATTAAGGGTATGCTCTTAAAAGTGATTTTGGGACCATAACTCTTTCCTTTCTTTTGTTGCTACCTGGCAGCTGTGAGGTGAGCAGCCTTTTTTGGTATATGCCTCCTGACAAAATGCATGGCCCCATCACAGGTCCAAAGGAAAGGTAGCCAAGCAACCATGGACTGAAACCTCTGAAGCCAAGAGCCAAGGTAATCTGTCCTGTTCTGAGCTGACTACCCAATGTTTTACCTACTTTCTGCTTCTCCATCTTCCTGATTTAGTTATGTCTTCCTTCTTTGTTACATTAGTGTTTACTTTACACATTTTTGAGCATATGAATGCTATTCATCACTGAGCCATGCAATTTAATATAATTATTTGGTTGTATGTTTTTGTGTACAACTTTAATACTGATCTGAGTTAATAATTACTCATCCTATAGATGTTGCATTTGGAAGTTAGTTTTTAAAAAAAATAAAAAGACTTAAGTCTTATGAGAAGAAAACTGAGTATAGATACGCTTAACTCTTATTCTCTTGTTCTCATTTAAATATCCACAAAATCATTGTTGGGAATATTTTTCAAACTGACCAGTGTAAACAAAATAGTTTAAAAATCCCTTCCAGATTTCAGTATGAATTCCTATTCTTTGATATCCATGAGGGAAATAATAGAATAATAGAGAAAGACCCTACACTGGGTAATAGATTCTAGGACAGAAATAGCCACTTGACACATGTTAAAATGCTACAGTGTGGAGATCTCGGTAGCCTCTACAAGAGCACTGGAAAAGGATCTCTGTGGGATCAACTGACTAATGAACAGTATGCACTCAATGTCCAGTTCCTGAGGTTAGATGAGTCTGAAAGTGCCACCTCCAAGTTTAAATAGGCAAAATAGATCTGTAAATGTATTTAGAGATTGAACAAAATCTTGAACTAAAATGTAGTTTATAAAAATAGAGACATTAATTCAAGCTGAAATCTTAAGTCATAGTCAGCCACATGCCACTGGAATGAACCTCCAAATCAGGCACAGTTACAGGAGGAAGGGATTTATTGAAGTTACAGATCCAGGGGAAGTTCCATAATGGCGAAAGAAGCTGGCCCCTTTTCATGGGTCCAAACAGAGAGAGAAGCCATCTCCAACACCACAAACACACACCATAAATAGGCAGGAGAGATATTTCCTTCCCCTTTATATAGCCTTAGGGCACGGTCTTGCAACCCTTTCCCACACTTGTTGGCTCCCTGAGTCTCTGGAATTTCCTTCCAGCACTGCCCTCCCAGGAAGGGATGTATGTTTTTAGCTTACATTACTTCCTGAATCCCCTGAACCTCCTTTCTCTCTTCAGTTTGGAGGAAAGCTGCTACGCAACACTCAAGATTACTGTGGATTGCTGAAAGGTCAAGTTGACAGTGAAACTTAACCATCACATCGTATTAAACACATCATATTAAACTTCAAATTGAGCCACCTTCTCACTCTCAAGTCGCATTTCTTGATTAAGCTTTGACCAGGCAGGCACCCCATTACATTCCTGTTTGGACATAACTTACATTAGATTAACATAATGAAATTGCTTATTATACTTGAGTATGTATAACCACCACTATCTATTCCACATAGAAGTTTATTACATTCTAAATAAGCTTCTTACCATGCAATTTGTCACCAAACATCTGTCTTTGTAAACACTTTCTGGTGTCAGAGTTCAGAAAGCCATTTCCAGTTATCTCAGTTATGTTAAATTTTCACAGTCCTTGGGATATTCAAATAATTGAGTTCACATTCTTGTGACTTAATGTCACTTTGCCCATGTGAAACATTTAATTGAAAAAGGTGATATACTCAGTAATTCTTTGTCTTGAATTCAAAGAAATGAGTAAGTAAATTTCACAAACCCCTTCAGTATTTAAAACCAACCCTAAGGAGACATAGAACCTCAGACTTTAGATTGTGTGACAGAGTTGATGTTAAGTGCAGAGTTTCAGACGCCATCTCTAGAGATTCTCAGAAAGCAGAATTCTGGTAAGGTCTAGAAATGTTAAGCTTTAATAATTACCATGAGTGTTTCAAGACCTTATCATGAGGAACACTTCTATGCCCTGGACACCTGACAGTATAATGACTAGACTCTAATGCTCCTCTATGTATTCCTTCAATGATCATTGTGACACTGGATACAAGAGACCATATGGGAATTTTGTCCCATAGAGATCTCTTTTCTCAAAATGTTATGAGATCTTATTTATGGAAATAAAATTAGTGGTGTTAATTTAATAGCCATTATAATATAATGCTATTTAACAAATGAAATAACATAAGTGTTTAAGAAAGCACAGTACTGAAGAAGCATGTTATCTCTGTTGATGTTTTAACACATTCAACTCCTATTTCCCTTCCTATATCAGGTTCAGTTGGGTGGCTAGATTCTCTGACCTTCAAAGGAAATCCAAGTTAAAGGCTCACCATTTTCAGTGTTGTCACTAATGGCTACTGTTATCATTGCTGACATGAACTTATGAACTACTAAATAAGCTTGACATAATTTATATTCATCAAGATGTCAGATAGGAGCACTTATCCTATCTCTGACTGACTTATAGTTCTCATATTTTCTTCCTTAGGAAAGGTGCCATGATATCAGTTGAAAATTGAACTATGGCTTAAAGTCAAGTGGTTAAATCCATTAAGCTATTCTTAGATATCTAAAAACACAATGCTCAAGTTATCACCTAGAAACTAGTGAATCACTGGAAAAAGTTCTCAGTACCAGATTCCATGAGGAAACTTGTTGAAGACAAACAGAGGAGGCAGGAAAGCGAGGGGAGAAGTAAGATAATTGGAGTGATAGCTAAATTCCTGGTAGGAAGATATGGTGCCTGACATATAATGCTTTTTCAGTATGGATTTTTTATTAGAATTTTTGAAAATCCATGGAATTTCCTTAAGATTTTCTTAAAAGTCAACTCAGAAAATTAGGTGTCTACAAACATAATTTTTAAAGATTATGAATTGAAAAGAAACGTGATAGACTTAAAGGTTAAAAGTTGAAGTCTTTTAGTTGCCCCCCCCAAAAAGGTCATGTTTTCCTTATTCCCTACACTCTCCTCCTCTCTGATTCTTCATTTTTCAACAGATCGACATATTTATAAGCAGTAGAAACAGTATTTATCATAGTCTAATAAGATGGAGTTATTGAATGGAGTTTAAAAATGCAGCCTTAAATAGGGGTTCATTTATAGAGAGCAAAAATCTTGATTAATCTATTGATAAAAGCACTTCTAAATTCTAACAGATCAAACATAAATATATCATCAACCCAGTGATAGTTAAGATCCAGTCTCCTTCCACACAATTTCTGTTGGCTTTAAGACAAGTTCTTAAAGAGACCACAAAATTACATCAGCTCTGGGCTCCACATTGAGTATGTATACATAAAATATATTTTAAAAAAGGTACAAATAGAAAAACTGATCATACTTGAATAATCTTAGGACAAAGGCTTTCTGAAATACAGTAAAATCTAGTTTCCAACTACTAAAGGCTGTGAACAATCAACTTCCCTTGTTGATTATGTTTCTTTAGTCTTGACAAGTTAACTCTGAAAAGACTGTAAAAATTCTTTAAAATACCTTTCCTGTATTTTTCAAGCCCAAAATTTTAGAGAGGTACATATTTTAATATTTATGAAAGAGGAAGAACCTCAGATCATATCTCTTTGTTCCAATAAGAAATGATGAAATTGATTTTAAAAAATCTATAACTTTTTTAGAGATTACTATGTGTCCATCATTAGGTAAACTACTTCATATATATTATCATATTTCCTCAATGCACAATAGCTAAGAATTGGAATCAACTCAAATGCCCACCACTGCATGAATGGATATCAAAGTTGTGGTACATTTACACAATGGAATTCTACTCACAAGTAAGGAAGAGATGATGAAATTTTCAGGAAAGTGGATGGACTTGGAACAGATCAAACTCAGTGAAATCACAGAAGAACAGAGAGACAAATGACACATATTCTCCCTTATCTGCAGTCCCTAATCGGGTAAAACTTGAATAGTAAGCAAACCTGGCATTTGAATCAATAGGAATGGAAGGAGCTGGAGGAGGTACAAACTAATCTAAATCCATGATGAATTAATTCAATACAATCCTTACTTCTGGATAGTAAGCTCTGAAGAAGATGGGAGCATCATCTGGTAAGAAGGGCCCTGAAAGGGGTGGGAGGAAGCCTAACCCTAATACAAGTGGCCCTGGCCTATATCTCCCTGTCCTATAAATTGGTTGCTTCCCACACAGAGCTGCTGATTGGAGAGACCTATGAGGTCCCTAAAACAAGGCAGGCTTATGTTGAAGCTCTTGATTACCCACCCCAGGCAAAAGATAAGACCCTATTGGTGAAGATACCACAGTCTGCTGTGACACAACACCGAGAGAGCCCGCTGGATCCAGAAAGGAAGACACTCTTAGATGGTAGCCTGTCTAGTGCTGGAAGGTGCTACACGAGCTGCCAGGAGAAATTGGCCATTAATATGTAAAAAGCAGGAGACAGTGCTATACCGCAGAGACCAGCAAGGCAAAAGTGCTCATCTGTGCAACAATGGTGCTTAACCTAAGTTGGTAATCAATATCTCTCTGATTGGCTAAGAAATCCACTCAGTGTCAAGGAACCCATTGTTGGAACTGGGATCCAAGGCAAATTTTCATGGGGATCAAGAGCCCTGACTCCAAGGGGAAGGCCCCACTAATCATGGGCCTTTAGAGAGGCTACACTCATTAAAATCTCGCTAAATTAACTATTTATGTCCCATTTAACATATACTGATCTCATTCTCCATTGGAGATTCTTTTTGTATTTTTCAGAAGGCAGCAAGAACCATGGACAACCCAATTCCACCAAGATATGGGATGATGGCTGACTCCCAGGCAGGAGATGAGCCAACCCTAACTCATCATCTAGGGCCCAAATGAAGCCACAGAGGAAGTGGCAAAATGAGCTAGAGTGCTGCTTCCACAGCGTGTCAGACAACCAATGCAATGGTAATGGAGACAGACACCAAGGATACTCAAAATAGTCCAAAGCAGAAACCCAGAGACTCTTACAAGCTCAACAGTAAAACAGACTTAAAACTCACCCCCATGGCTCACCACCACGGAATTTTGTGGAAGAAGTGGTGGAAAGATTGTAAGAGCCATTGTAGGGGGAATATCCAGAGACAGTGCCTCCTCTCAGAAAAGAAAAAAAAAAAAACTGGCTGCAGCTTTTGCAATTCATAGCCCTCCATCCCATGGACCATTCCAGCAACCCCACTGAAGGGGGCCCCAGTGGATTGTATTGGGGGCAGGGAGGAAGGAAACTAGGGTACCAACTCAAGGCTTGTTCACACAGTGTTTCTAAGTATTAACAATAAATTTAAAAAATAAAAAAAACAGAAATGGGCTGGGTGTGGTGGTATACACCTTTAATTGCAGCACCAGCTCAGGAGGCAAAGGTAGTAAAATAGCCAATGAGTTTAAGGCCACCTGGTGAATTCCAGGTCAGCCTGAACTAGAGTGAGACCCTACCTTGAAAAACAAAAACAAACAAAAGAAAAGAAAAGAAAAGTTACACTTGACCTTAAGAAAAGAAATAACAAAAATATTGAATAGCTGTCTTCTTTTTCCTCCTGTCACGAATGTGAATTGCATTGGTTAGGTTTTCATCCCTATTTCCAAAATACTTGTAAAAGATTAAAGGTGTGTTTCAACTCAGTTTTGGAGGATCTGCTCTGTGATTGGGTGGACATAGTGCTTCTGGGTATCTGTTGGGGACAGGAACGTATGGCAGGACCATATAACAGAATAAGACCACCCACTTCTCATAGCTAGTAAGCAAAAAGAGAATGAGGAGGACCCTAGGGCTTCCCATACCCTTTCAAGAGCATTTCCCCAGTGACTTAAGAATCTCCCAGTAGGCCCCACTTCTCAAAGTTTCCACCTCCTTTCTATAGCACCTGCCCATGGTTCAAACCCTTGACATGTAGACCTTGGGAGGCCACCCAGACCCAAATGGCAACCTCATTCAACAATTACTGGACCATGGACAACTTGAAGGCAGTGCGGTGTCTTATTTATCTTTATAATTTCTAGTCATGGTTACAAAGAAATATGTAGATAATTGAATAGATGAATTAATTAATGTAATTTTACTGTTTACCCTCTGTCCAGAGCAAAATTGAATACTGTGGAAAGCAAAGGATTATAAAATATTCTCTAATTGAAAAGTTCTGGAAAAAAATTAAACAAATAGCACTACAGCAAATAAAACACAGTGTTTTCAGACCAAAACTTCATCTTAATTGTGTTTTTTGTCAGTGTTTTCTTTTAGAATGAGGATATGGAAACAGAAAGATCCAATTGAACCTAACACATTTTATGTAAATTTTGACTGTGTTTCTATTGCCATCAATGTGACTTGTACTAAATTTCTCATTTCATTAAAATAACATCCTCTGAATTATGAAGTTCTCTGATATTTTCTTATAGACATATTTCTCCATTTCATTATGTCTTAAAGCTCCATTTGAGTGAATTTCTCCATTGTGGTCATTGGTTACTGTTCTCATCAGTTACTATTATATTCAAGTCTCCTTAGGATTTCCTTTGACTTTTTCCCCACTTCAGATGAGATTCAATTGTCCAGTACCATCCATCTTCCCCCTACAAGTATTTTCTGCTTTACTTTCTACTTTAATCATGATAGTAAAGATAATGCTTTTTTTTTAACCTGGCCAATCATATGGATAATCTAAATAGTGTTTTCATTTCATTCTGTTTAAAGTGTGGTAGCTTATTAAACCTAGAAAAAGACATTGTGTTATTAAAAATAAAATTCTTTGTTGTAGCTAAAATACTTCCCCTTTATTCAATGGTTGTGTTTACTCTTAATAATCATTAATCTGGTCGATATGTATCTTTTAATGCAACTAAATTAGCGGACAAAAATAAAACCTAAGAATTACTGGAGATAAACTTTTGTTTAAAATAATAAGAACCTGAATTAGTTTAAATGCATTAGCTCCAAATCAAATAAGTGGAACTGCAAATAAAATTATAGCAATAAGTGACCGATGAGTGCTCAGTACTACATAGAACATATGATTGACCCCTTCCAGATCTCAGGGAACATTGTAGAAAATGGGGCAGAACTAATGTAAGAGATGGAATCTGAGGAGGAACATTGTGAAATTCTTTCACCAGGAAATAATAAGGCCATTGCATTCATGAACTTACAGCAGCTGTGGCTACCTTCAAAGATCTACTTATGATGGGGCCAGCAGCATTTTGTTCTAGACTGGGTTATGATTGAGAGGCCGCTCCAAGGGATAATGAGGAAGGGGCAGAATAAAATGGGGGCAACTATACATATGTTTGAAAATAAAAAAATTAAAAATTATGATTTTCAGACATATTCATATTACAAATCTTTTTAGAACACAAAATGGCCTGTGGGGAGAAAAATGTTAAGATGCATTGATTTCATTTTGAAGCCTAACTGATATTTTCTATAATATTGTTTGAATTGAAAATAAAAATAGAAGACAGGAAAAATAATGTAATATCTTCAAAAATAAGTAAAATATCAAAATAAGTAAAAAAAATAATGTAAAAAATAATGTAATATCTATCAAAATAAGTAAAAAAAAAATAGCAAAATGTGGAAAGTGACTTATGGACATTGACAAAAAACAGCCCCAAGAACCTACCTCAAACTGAGAATGATATATAGGTTTAATCATATTTTGCAATCTTGGTTTATTCACAAACCTCATTGTATTTAAATCATACTAGTTAACAAACAACAAGCCATGAAAGGTATACACCCTTTTAGTTTCTTCTTGTACAATAAAGATCATCTGTGTCATTCACATGAGATCTGTTCATATATTCATTATAGCTTTTTGGAAATACTCTTGTGCTAATGCCAACATGTGGGCCCTCTGTTGGTTAGTGGCTACGACTATCTTTTTTCTTTTCTATTCTCTTGATTATATCACATACATTGCTGTTTCAAGTGTTGCATAATGTTTTATCCCATTGCAAACATGTTGTATAAAGGATGAAAAGCGATTAAAATAAATAAATAATCTTTACTTCATAAAAAGGTCCTGTCCCTTCCTTTATCAGCTTCTGTTCTAGTTACTTTCTCATTTCTGTAACAAAGCACCCAACTAGAAACAGCTTGGAGAAGGAAAGGATTTATTTCCAGCTTACAGTTTCAAGGGGACATTTCACACAAGCATGGCAGAGAAAGCATAGCAGGAGCAGACAGCCAGGCATCAAATCTTCACATCAGCATGGAGAAAGCAGTGAGCTGAGTGTGACAAGCAAGGCTGGACAAAGTCCCAAGGCCTGCTGTCAGTGACACACTTCCTCCAGCAGTGCCCTACCTCCCAAAATTTCAACAACCTTCCAAAACAGTGCCATCAGCTGGGGATTGAGCATTCAATACAGAAGTCTAAGAGAAGCATTTTATATTCAAACCACCACAGGCCTCTATGGTAGGGTGGCACAGGAGGAAAGCTGGAGTCAGCACTTTTCCAGGTGCAGTTTAGCATTCATTTGATCTGTATCTTGAATTCCTAGCCCAGTTTGTAGTTGGTTATTTCTATGTATGCCAGGAGAGTTTTCAGATGACGGATAGAGGAAAGTTTGGTCTATCACATATAAGAGCTACTGAGCCCCCATCCATCCCAGGCTTTCACTCATTAGCTATGTGCTTACAACAGCCATGTCTTAATGAATATGTTCTAGAGAGACATGTGTGTCCCTCTCTTTGACTGCCATACAATTGAAACAATGGTACCCCAAGAGACTGGACTTCCCCCAGGAATCATGCTAGAAGAAGAGGAAGGCTAAAGCTTGGTGCTAGCCAGAGGAGAGCTCAAATCCTGGAAAAGGAATTCACCCAGTTCTCACAATTTGTCAGACCTCTTAGCAGGAAAGACAGGAGCAGGACAATGATGGACAGAACCACACTAAGGACTGCTTAGATACACATATTTTTATACACAATTTACACCTAAACCATATCCTGAAGATGGACTTGGCCTGTGGGAGCCACTGAACCTTTCTATTAGTTCCTCTTTCTAATGTGAATGCATTGAGCAAATCTCCTTTCTCTAATATTCACCATTACTTGTCATTTTAATTGGTATTTTTATGATGATGGCTGAGACTGGATTATTAGGGCTGCCAGGGCTCAGGCTTTGACTCAAACATTCTCTCTTAGGAAGGTCTACTTGATGCAATACTTTTGAAGTCCAGGGAGAAATTAGATTTGCTATAAAGATGAAGGAGACCCCATGCCCATGGATTCCAACTTTGGGTCCTTGTCCAATTATCAAAGAATTGAAAATGCAGATTCAGAGAAAGATAAACTATTAGTGAAGATATTTATCTTACAGAGGATTAGGATCCAGCAGGAAGGCCAGCAGAAGGACCAAGCCAAAAGATCTGCCTTGCAAAGGGGGTCAGGAAACCATCCCAAAATAAAATATGAAAGTGTCCAGACAAAGGATCTTGATTTCAAGGAGATCCGCCTCACACTGGGAAAGAGCCAAGAACTTACCAACAAGATGAAGACCCAATAAGAGACCAAATAACATATGTTTCCATGCCAGACCCATTTATATGGATCAAACATCCAATCAGGATGGGCCTCATCATGACTCAGGTGTGTAACAGAGAGATCTGATTGGTTGATGGACTCAAAGCTGACCTAGGAAGGGCCAGCCCACAGGTGTGCTAAACTGAGAAGGAAGGAAGTGGGGTTCTAGGCTTGCCAGAGCAGGCAAGGTGACATCCATGTTTCTGTGGGCCAGTCCCTAGCTAACTACCTACAAATTCATTGTTTGCCCACTAAATATTGTAACTCATTATGGACAATAAAAAAAGTGAAAGCTAAAAAAAAAAAAAGGCTGCCTTGCTCCTAACCTATGTCATAGTGACTACAATTTAACTTCATTCAGTTTCTGTCTTCAGTCCTTGAGTAAGTTCTGAAAAACTGATTTTGTACCTCATATGGACTGTTCTTATTATTAACTGAAGACTATTAATTAAGTCACAAAGATAGAACACATAAATTCTGACTTCTCCTCACTTGTCTTAGCATCACCCTACCTATTGCTCTGCCCCTCCTGTAATCCCTTCATTCCTGTCACTCTCACCCATTATTCGATCTTAGAAGAAACCATGTCTATCCTACTGGCTTTGACATCTCTTACCACCAGCCATAGTCAAATCTCTCCTGTCCTGCAAGATGTTCTAAGAACCACTGCTGTCCACAAGCATCCAGCTTAATCTCACAGAGCTGACTACCAAGACTATGAACCCAGAGAGCATTACTGTAGTAGCTGAGCACCACCTTACTGTTAAATTTTTAATGCATATGACTGATCTTTTTAAGCACATGAAGTCCAAGACTGTCTTCTGTCACTGCTGTCTCCCTCATAGCTAGAAAAAGCCTTGCTTAAAGTAGATGTTGATTGTGTCCTCAGAACATCAAAGAATCTGAGTCCTACTTGACCAAATTCAATGGATCCAATTCTTGAACTTATTTCTTGTCATGCAAGAAAGCCAGTGCTATTTCCTGTGAATCAAGATTTCTATTGTGTCTAGATTATTAGGAAAAACAAACTGTTTTTCTTCATTCATTGCACTCTCCCACAGCACTTCTGTTCTCCAGATGTATGGGGGAGAGGTGTTCTCCACAAGAATTCAATTCAATTTTTTGGCAGATACCAACTGTGTCTCTTAGTACCATTGAAATCAACTCAGACACTATTTGGAAGACAAATACCACTATTCGTGTCCAGATTGTGTCTTTCTTGCGACTGACCAGCCATGAATCAAAGGGTGTTGTACAAAGCTTTCTCTTTGCTGCGACAAAGAACCCAACCAAAAGGGAGCTTGTGGAAGGAATGGGTTTATTTTATTTTTTTTTTTTTTGGAATGGGTTTATTTTTGCTTATGGACTCGAGGAGAAGCTCTATGATGGCATAGAAAACAATGGCATGAGTAGGGGTTGAACATCACCTTCACCACAGTGCTGCTCTCATTCATTAATTCCAAAAGGATACAACTTGGCAACAGACTAATGGAAGAGAAGCATAAGCTAAGATATATGGGAATATTACAGGTGCTTTAAGCTATATTTACTAAAAAGCATTGACTCCTCACTTGAGCCTACAAGGTAGCTAAAAACGAGAGAAAAAATAAAAGCCTGGTGGCTCTGCCTTCATTTCGTTCTTGTTTCCCGCTTAACTCTGCACAGGCATGTTAATCACTTCAAGAGTCTATGTAAAAACTGATAAAACACAACCTATGTCATTTCCCCTTCAAAGCTGAAACACAACAATGAAATTAATTGAGACATCTTACTGTTAGCATTTACAACACCCTATTCTACATCTCCCTTCTTCCAACTTGCCTGAAAGTTTGCAGTCATTATTATTCTAAATCCTCCATCACCTGGCCTTCCAGGAATAGGTATTGTCAAGGATATACCATCCCTACTTCCAAGCTGGAGTAATGATCTCACGGAACCAGTAAGATGCCTCAAGCAATAGTGACTTCTTTGCACCATCTTGTAGAACTAGAAGGGAGACCACCCCTTGACTAAGGTTGCTTCATTATGCAGATCTCTTGTAGACCTGTCCACTTCATCCTGTATTTAAACCTATAGTTCATAGGAGTTCCCTGAAGATGGACTTGTGAAGTCCTGATACCCTTTATCAGCATATCCAATATGGTCACAATATTACACTAGTCTTAATACATACATAGAAGAGTAATGATGTTCAGGAGGTTAGAACAGCCTGTCTCTGCTGTGTAGGAATTCATATTATCAGCTTAATGCAACTTTAGAGACTGCAATGGTCTATAGGGAGAAAACTACTTTCTCTCTTTACTCACTGAAGATTCAGTGATTCTACTCTATGAAACAAAATGACAATAGACAAATTAATGAGAGAAAAACATGCAAATTGATTATATGCATACATATAGGATCCCCAAAAATATAAGATCAAGGGCCAGGGGGGTGGAATTTAAATAGCATTCTTGAGCAACAGAAAAGAATGGGTGTTTCTCTCAGAAGGAAGGTGGTGACAAAGGTTACAGGAGGGTAAGAGTTCCATACAAGAAGCAAAGTATGCCAGTCAGGTGGTATTGTATTTTTTTAGTTCCCTATCCTAGGAATTAATTTTCCATTGATGAATATATCAGGGTTCTCTAGAGAAGCAGAACCAACAGAATGAATATAGACTGAGAGAGATTTCTTTTGGCATACACCACTGAGACAAGTAGTCCACCAGCGGCTGTCTGAGAATTCATGAGGCTGGATGCTTCAAAAGTTCCATTTTGGTACTGATTGCCTGAAGGATTATGGGAGAGCCACTGGTCTTCAGTCCACTTTAGAAGGCAAGCAGGAATAGGCTAGCTGCACTCACTAGCAAGATGCAAGGGCAACCAGGCAAAGAACTTTGTTTTTCTGGAACCTCTCTCTCTCTCTCTCTCTCTCTCTCTCTCTCTCTCTCTCTCTGTATATATATATATATATATATATATATATATATATATATATATATATATATATATATATATATGGATGTACACCCTGAAGGAGGAATGTTGCTCCTCAGTTATTCCTTCTTGGAAATGTCCTCACAGAAGTAGTGCCCAAGAGATGTGTCTTTTACTTGATTCCGGATCCAATCAAGTTGACAGTAGAGATTAACCCTAACAATAGCTTTCTAAGGGGAATGATTCATGAAAACATCCTTCCCTTCAAGATATAAAAAAAAATTCAGAGAAAGCCTCCCCTATACTTTTAGAGAGAGAGGCCTGGAGAAGTTCAGAGAGAACTTGGTTGTCCTTCAGTTCAAAGAAGTCAGCCAAAGCCCCATATGGTAGGACATCATTTTCCAAGCTCTGAAAAATGCATAAGTTAGAGTAAGTCAAGAAAAAACTCAATACATTTCTAAGAAACACGTTCACAGCTCATGTACATATGCAATTATTAATCTACTGAAAGTCATATCAGATATATACCAGGTAGAGCAGGGGAGTACAGGCTACATTAATGAGATAATATTTTTCTCTTTTAGAGATAATGTGAAGGGCACAAAGACAGATTGTCTAAAACTCAAGATGGCATGAGGGCTGGAGAGATGGCTCAGCGGTTAAGGCACTTGCCTCCAGTGCCTAAGGCCCTGGGTTCAAGTTCCCCAGGTCCCACATAAGCCAGACCCACAAGGTGGTAGCGCTGGTGCTCTCTCTCTCTCTCTCTCTCTCTCTCTCTCTCTCTCTCTCTCTCTCTCTCTCTCTCTCTCTCTCCTTGAAAATGAATAAATAAAATATTTTTAAAACAAGATGGCATGAGAGGCAAATACATATTAAAAAGAATATCCAGAGACATTGCCCCCCTCAGCAACAATGCACAAAGGGGGAAGAAGAAAACTGTCTACCTCTGGTGCGGTTCATAACCCCCTACCCTATGGACAGATCCAGCATGCGCACAGAGGAGGGACCCTAGTAGATAGGGTGCAGAGAGGAGGGAAGTAGGGGCACCATCACAAGAATTGCTCATACAATGTATATACTTATTTATAATCAAGATATTAATTTTAAAAACTCAAATTCTTATCACCTTCAGAAGAGAAGGGAAAAGGAAATGGAGGTAGAAGTCCTTCACAAATCCTTAGAAAATGATTCAGAGGTTTTTAAAAAAAAAAAAAACAGGTTTCTCTTCAGATCGAATAAATCTTTCGTCTTTACAAACTAAATTCCAAAACATGCAGTTAATTCTTGAGGTTGGATCCTATGGAAAGGGTGGGAAAGCAAATGGCTTTCATTATTTCCAGCACATTCTACCTAAATAAATTGATTGCAATCAATCTAGGCGCCTCTATAAGCTAACGCATCCTATATATGTTGCTATTTTTTCTAGTTTTTGCATTTGACAGTGGGAACTTGCACAAAACACCTTGCAGATGGGTACCAACTTTTTTGCTCAAAGAATTTTAGGTATGTTGAAAATTTCTTGCTATTTCACAAAAAGAAAAAAATATAGCCAGCCACACGGTCATTAAAATTTTCTGTGGTATTTAAACTTAATATGACTAAGACTCGGTTATAAAATAAAATAACACTCCGTATTGGGAAACCTTTTTTAAAAAGCTGAATGAACCTTTTTATTCTACATACATCAGACTCCTAATGGCTTTTCAACGGTTTGGGCCATTTTGTGAAATTGCCCCAGCTGCTTCCCATTAGCTGCGAGGTTTTGTTATAAAGGACGGAGTACAAGCTGCTAAGTCAAACTCCATAGCCCCAAAGTCGATTTTGTTATTTATTCCTTGTGGGTCTTATGGTTTGTTTTGTTTTCTACTTAATGAAGACTTTCCAGGAATTTTCTAAAATACAAACAAAAAGAAATCTATATTATGTTCTCCTCGATGAAAGTACCCAAACAATTCAATTCAATTATTTATTGAGTGTCTAATCACAGCTGGCAATAGGCCTATTAAAATATCAAGATATAGCTTCAGAACTTGTCATTTGTCTGAAGTTACAGAAACAAAAAAATACTCCAGCATAAATACATTGTTTTTAAAAGAAAAAAATAATATTGACTATAATTTTTGTATTTTAACCTCAGAATGGAAGAAAAACACTTTAACAAAACTAGTTTTATTACTTACTACTCTGAATCTGGCTTTGAAGTGGGTACCCACTAACTGTAAGCAGGACCACTTAATAAGTAGAGCCCGAAAGGAAGCCCTTTCCACTTTTTGTAGACCATGTAGTATTTTACATTCAAAGCCAAGGAAAACCTTTGCAATGTCTTAATACAGGCTTAATAAGATCTACAAGGTCTTGTTATTTCTTCTTATAGAAAAATCTCCCTACTTGATCCAGATTACTTAGATTGAAATTAAAATATTTCAATTACTGGAAAAATTAATAAATCTTTTTAGCAATGTTAGCAAGTCCTAAGATCTGTCTTTAAAGAATTAAATGAGTGTGCGGTTGTTAAACGTTATTAAAATAAAATGTCTGAATGATTCCTGAGGAAAGTTGAAATTTGTCAGAATGCATGTGCCTCCATTTGTGAGAAGTATGGGAAAGAGTAACCTGATAATTGTACAGGAGCCCCATAGACTTTTTTTCTCCCCTTGAAGAATTAAGGTCATTGGAGGACAATAACAGCATCTAAATATAACTGCCTAAATACTTTTTATCTTTGTAGTTTCATTCTTAAAACTGAAAAAGAATATTTTCATAATTGCTAAATGATCAACAATTTGAGGTTACATATTTTAGATGACTCTCAAAGACCTTCGCAAGCAATGATTGTTTGGCTAATGGTCACTGGAATAAGAAAATAAAGTTGAGATTCAAGTAGCATTTGTTTGGTAGAATACGGCTCACAACTCTACCTAAAACCTGTGAGATGGATGGACACAGGTTACTGGAAGGTCAGCCCTGAAGAAGATGGAGGAGAACTATTTCAATTCTCCACCTCTGAGGGCTCAGAGTGTGAAGAAGTGTTCGTTTGAGGCACAAGTGGTGAGATGGAGAGAACCTGCAGGAACTCCAGGACAGTGTGGAGACTGTCTTCATGTTGTACTCCTTTCTGCTCTTTGAATGTTGATCTGGACCTCATAGCTCCCAGGATCAGTATCTGCATTGACTTTTTACATAAACCTTCAATGCGAGTGTGGGGAGAGGAGGTGAGTGAAGTTACAGAGAACACGTGAAACAATGCCTGAAGAGTGGGAGAGGAAGCAAAAACTAAAGCCCCAAATTGTTACCTCACACCCCAATTATTTTCCTCCAAAACAGTCAGCTTCCTGTGTGCTGTTCTGGGTATTTTCCCCACATGCTCACATTTGCAGTATAAATATACTTTCACCAGCACTGTTCCACTGCCTACCATCAACTTTTGTCCCATATTCATGAGACATGGGACAATGTCTCTGTTCTGTCTGCTTCAGGCTGAGTGTGGTACAGCCATGATGTCAGGAATGGAGGTGTTCACAGGATGTGTGGTCCAAGTAGAAGTGTGTTTCTCTGGCCAGAGGAAGGGCTTCTCTTCAGTAAAATGGTCCAGTAAGGGACAGAAGGCAAAAGCAAGAGGAGGATCAAGGGACGATTTCAAATGAACCCCTGTGACCTTGAAGTAAGGTTGAAACCCTGAATTCTATATAGAAAATTGACTTAGTTTTCATCCATAGAAGAAAAAGAAAATTGAGATCATAAACTAGTGTTTTGAATTATGTAGACATAAATTAAATATAGTATATGTCCAAACTTATCAAAGGTTACAAAATATAGTATAATAGAAATGGTGGAAATGGAGGAACAAGAGAAGAAATAGAGAAAAAAGGAAGGAAAGGGGAAAAGACAGAACTGGAGAGGCAGGGAAAAAAGACAGAGAGGGAAGGAAGAAGGAAGGGATAAAAGAACTGGATTCTCAACTATTTGTTTTACAGGCTCCCTATAGACATTGCCTCAGAAAGGAAAGAAATCTTAAAGTTTTATATATGTGTGTGTGCGTATATATATATATATATATATATATATATATATATATATATGAATGATGAGTTAAAATCCACATTTATAATCCACTTTTATAATATATTAAAATACACTCTATATAGGCTGTAAGAATATTATTATACACCCATACATTCAACATCTTTTGTCCTTAACATTTATATATGTGGGCAAAGAAAAGACAATATAGAAATAAAATCCAAACTCCTTTCAAGTAAAACTTCAAAAGATTTTTTTTTTTACTTTGAACATCTGCTATTTAATTCGAAATAGTATAACCTTATTTTGTTAAGGAGTCCAATTAGTCAGTTCTTGATTCTCCCAATGCCATCAGCTTTTGTGCTCTCTGAAGTTTTGTTAATTCAAGATTTGGCTGGGAAACGCTTTCTACCACTAAAAATTCTAAAGTTTGACACTTGTAAACAAGAGGGTGTAGGTTGTGTTGCTATTTGCGCCACACTGAAATATTGCCTTCTCGAGAGAAGAGGGAAGCTCATAAGACTCGGGAAGTAAAGAAACATACATACATGGTTTAGAAAGCTCCCAGAAAATACAAGATTCACAAAGTTCCTCCCCAAGCTTATATAAGCAGGGACAAATGGAGAGAGGAAACGCTTGATTGGGCTCAACAGAGCATCCTTCAAGTTGTGCAAGGAGCTCCAAGGATACAGTTTGCATGAGTCATCACACTCCTTCCTCCTAGTGATGCACCTTCTTCCTGGTTAACCTTGTAATCCAAATAACGGAATTGGCTCATCAAGCTAGACTTCAGCAGTGCAATCATTTCTGTGGTCTGTTATTGGTGCTCCATCTTGGTTGAGTAGATGTTTGCTCATGGCTCCTGAGGAAAAGTCACAAGCTAGTATACATCTAAACTCTTCAAATAAATGTAACCAATAGGATGTATTTCGATGCATAAGAGACTTACTGGGAAGGTTTGATGTGTGAGAACATAGAGGCTGAATAGGCCCAGAAAGTAGATGATACAGATACAACCCAAGCCCACAGGTCTAGACACCAGGGATCTGAATGTGAAGTTGGAGGACAGGAAACAAAATAGATCTCCTCAGAAAACAAATTTGTCCTTTCTCCACCTTTCTGATCTATTGGATTCTCAAGAGATTGGATAAGATCCACCCACCAAGGGAAGAATGTCTTACTTGCTTTTACTCAGTTCTCCAATTCAATTACAAGTCTCTTCTGGAAAACACCATCACAACATGCCCAGAAAGAACACATGCAGCCATCCATCCTTTACCCATTCCAGTGAGCATAGCAAGATGAACAACCACTATGTGTGAATCAAATTAGCATTTTACATCTTAAGACACAATGTTTTAAGTATATATGACTTAGACTTCCATAAAATTATTATCTAAAAATTATCATCGACTTCCTTTTCTAGGATCGTATACTGTGGAAAAAAGTGAGAATAGAAATTTTGTATGCAGATGGGGTCTTTGAATTTTTTTTAAAGAATTATGTTGGAAGAAAATGGGAAGAAAATGAGGAAGTCAAGGATGGCAGAAAGGAAAGAAAAATAAAAATGTACTAGAAGAAATTTCAAATTTCAAGTCATATGATTTTTTTTTACAACCTGGTTTTGTTTTTCTGTATTTAAGTCCACTAAATGCAAATTATAATGTGAATTTTTCTTGCTTTTTTATTGGTTGAACTTACTAAACCCTAGGTTATAATAAAGACTTATAAGAAAATTAATTTAATTTAACTTAATTTAATTAAGCGTGTTTAAATTATCCTTAAGCAAAATGGAATTTTTGAATCAAGCCAAAAAATTAAAATACAAAACTAAACTATTGTCCTGGCAGTTAAGAAGAACATGAAGTTTCTTGGCACATTTCAATCAAAATTAACCAATTCTGATAGTCCCAGAGTTGAATCATTGAGAAATGAAGCCAAATGTTAATTTAAAAAAATATTTAGTGATAATTAAAATCTAATCCATCTAATAAATTTTATCTTTATAATTAAAAGCTATTTTAACCCTACAAAACTGCTCATATTTATAGTAATTGGCAAGTCTTTTGCTATTTTCATAAAGATATTTAATAAATAATTCTTGTGGTAAGCAGATACATTTTGTACTTTCCAGATGTTGTTAAAGTGTGGAAATAGCACATTTCATTATTTATGAGGTCATTTCTTATGTAGATACAACTGTTTCTATTTTTCATGTTCATTTTCTATCTCTTTAATATTGCATAGTGATGTCAAGTGATTATTTGTTAAATAAAACTCAGAGGTGGGAAGAGAAACTATATAAAATGCAAATAGGCTTGCATTATCCAATTGCTCTTCAGTATAAAAGTAAATATAAAAAAGGAAAATAAAAGGAAATTGTCTTAAACACTCACTATGTGTCTGAAACAAGAGTAGTCTGTTCACAAAATAAATGATTAATCACATAATGAACTGAAAGCTGGGGAGATGGCTCCGTGTTTAAAGGTGCTTGCTTGCAAAACCTGCTGGGCTTGGTTCCCCAGTGATCACATAAGGCCACATGCACAATGTGATGCATCATCTGGAGTTAGTTTGCAGTGACCAGTAGCCCTGGTGTGCTCATACTTGCTCTTTCTCTCTCTTTCTAACTCTTTCCATCTCTCCTTTCTCTCAAATAAATAAAAATATTTAAAAATAAAGTATAAAATGTGACATTTTATATCTGATTATGTTTTCATTTTTCTCTAAAACTAAAAACCATGAGGCTTGTAGATAAATATATATTTATCTGTTGACATGAAAACTTGAGCCAGTTATAATATTTTATCACAATATATAAGATATGTAATGTTAAGTATATAGCATAATTATGAATCTATGCAAATATTTGAAATGTACATACCAGATCAGTCATAGCAAAAATATATATATATATATATATATATATATTTATATCTTTTCCACAATTTTGATAAAGAAAGAAAACATTTATAATACCCTCCTGCTTTCTAGAGGCCAGGGACCCCCAGAAAATCATTATCATCACTAATTGGTTTTGCTTTGTATAATACTTCATTTAAAACGAATCATAGAGTAGTCTTTACATTTTAGTTTATTCTGAAACTTTTTAATGTATAGTCACAATTCAGTGATTTTTAGTGCATTCACAAATTTTTGTAACTGGCAGCACTTTGTAATTCTGAAACATGTTTAACATACCTAACAGAGTCCTGTCTTCTTCAGAAATCATTCCCAAGGCCTTCTCTCCTCCTGGTCCCAGGCAACCTTTATTCAGTCTGAATTCCACTTATTTCTCTATAGCAGACTTTTAATGACATAGTATCATTTAATAGATAGCCATTCATGTCTAGCTTTTTCAGGTTTGCATGTTTTCACTGTTCATCCATGTTGAAATCAGTACACATATCAGTACATTATTTTCTGTTATGTCTACATAGCATCCCATTGTATGAATGAACCATCGCTTCCTTATTGACTCAACTGTTCATGGAAATTTGAGTGACTTTAAATTTGAGGTGTTATTATTGTTGGCCTATTTATGCATATGTTTTTAATGAGGCACATGTTTTCAATTCTTTCTTGGGTATTCTTACCTAGAACTGAGAATATCAGATCATATAATAAGTCTGTGTTTTCTTTTTTTTTTAGAAACTATCAAACCGTTTTCCAAAGTTATGCCTCCACTTTAAATTCCATCTAACAACAGAGAGGTTTGATTTCAGCACAGTTATTTTCTGCCTTTTTTATTGCAGCCTCTGAAGGGATTTTCAGGAAATTAGGTGTATAACATATATTTTGACCTAGATAGAATGAATTATGGGGACACAATTGTCACCACTGTAATGTTAGGAGACTCCTTAAGAGTCAGTAATTATTCATGAATTTCTTTCAGTGATGTTTTATGTTGCATTATGTTATTTCTTTTATTATAGTTATTCCTTTAAAATACTCTTTTTAAAAATATTTTATTTGTGTTTGTGTGTGAGAGAGAGATAGAGAGAGGAAGAGAGAGAGAGAGAAAGAAAGAATGGGTACACCAGGTCTCTGTCAGCATCTGGCTTTACATGGGTACTGAGGAATCGAGCTCTGGATGATAGGCTTTGCAAATTGCCTTTAATCATGAAGCCAATTTCCTAGGCTGAAAATATTCTTTTTAGGCTATTATAAATTGAATTTTTACTTACATTCAGTTTTGGATTGTTAATTACTGATGTATGAAAAATAATTAATGTTTTACGTTGGTCTTTGTCATGGTTTGATCCAGGTGTCCCTCACAAACAAATGAATGTGTTCTGATAGATCGATCCTCAGCTGATGGCAGTTCGGGAATTACAACCTCGCTAGAGCTGTGTTGTTGGGGCGGGCTTATGGGGTTATAAACCAGCTTCCCCTTCCCAGTGTTTGGCACACCTTCCTGCCACTGTGTGCAATGCTGTGGTGGTGATGTCCACCCCTCTGCTCATGCCATTGTTTTCCCTGCCAGGATGGAGTCTCCCCTCCAGCCGCTTTTGCTTGGGTTCTTTCTGCACAGCAACTAAGAAAGCTGACCGCAACAGTTTTGGTAACAGGATGTGGGGTCATCTGTTGCTGCTGGAACCCTGATTCTGTGCCTTGGGACCTTTTGGAAGTGATCTGCAGGAGGAATACGGAAGGATTTGAAACCTTGTCCTAAGAGATGCCTTGCAGTGTTGTGAGTACAGCTTCATGGAAGAACGTGGACTGTGAAGTTTGGCTTACAAGGGTGAGAAAGAACTTGTTCAGGACTGTGCCAGAGCAGTTTGTTTGAGAGGCTTGCTGCATTCTGCCTGCCTGTGTCCTGGAAACCTGTGCAGGGTTGTTTTACATAAAGATGGATTAGTGTGAGCAGATGGAGATGGCACAGAAAGAAGATCTTTGGGTCGAAACTGCTGCCCATTCACCTGCAATCGTTTGAGAGATGACAACCATTGAGATTAAGCCAGCTGGTCTGCATTGGAGCAACAGGAAGAATGAGGACTCTTTGAAGTAAGGGGCCTGAGTGCTTTGTTCCCCCCCTGGATTAACAAGTTGGTAGCCCACCTGGTTCTGTGAAGTATGGAAAATGCAAGAAGAAAGGGTCATTGGATTTGCAACACAATTTTGTTTTTGAAAAATGGCCATCAGCATGTGAAGCAGGTGTGCAAGGTTGCCTGCATGGAGCCTGATGGGGCCATGAGGATGAACTGTGGGTTGCAATGGAGACCCAGTGAATTCCAGGACTATGGATGGGTGCCAAGGCGAGCTGCCAGCACTGTACAAAGTTTTCCCAAGCTGGGGGGGCGGAATTGAATCTCCAAGAGACTTGTTATTGGTTAGACTCATTGAACTTGGAGTTAGAGATTGATGGTGCCCTGCCTCTTTTAAATCTTGTATTGGTTCATTCTGTTTTTGCTGTGCCTCATGTTTTGCATTGTGAATGTTCTATGTCATTACGAATTTATTTTTGGTATTATGGCTCAGTTGAAAGCTGTGGGGAATTAAGAGTTGAGCTGAACACATTGTGTTTGCATTATGTATATTAGTTTGTGGGGACCAGAGGCGGACTGTCATGGTTTGATCCAGGTGTCCCCCATAAACAAATGAATGTGTTCTGATAGATCAATTCTCAGCTGATGGCAATTCGAGAATTAGAACCTCACTAGAGCTGTGTTGTTGGGGCGGGTTTATGGGGGTTATAAGCCAGTTCCCCCTTGCACACCTTCCTGCCACTGTTTGCAGTGCTGTGGCAGAGGTGATGTCCAGCCCTCTGCTCATGCCATCGTTTTCCCTGCCAGGATGGAGTCTCCCCTAGAGTCCATAAGCCAAATAAACCTTTTCCTACACAAGCCGCTTTTGCTCAGGTTCTTTCTGAGCAGCAACTAAGAAAGCTGACCACAACAGTCTTGCATGCTGCAGTTTAGGTTTTTGTTAAATCAATTTTGTGGGAGTTTTGCATACAAGATCCTGTCATCTTCATATACAGGTAATGTTTCCATTTTGTTTTCATCTGGATACATTTTGTTTCTACTTGTGAAATTTTCTGACTAGAATTTTCAGTGCAATATTGAGTACTAGTGATGAAAGCTTGTCTGAGTCCCGACTTAGAGGAAAAATTCCCGTCACTAACCAGTAATTAGCTGTGTGATCTACTTAGATGATCTTTATCAAATTTTACTCCTACTTTGTTGTGGGTTTATCAGAAATTGTTAGATTGGTCAAAGAGCATTTCATCACACTGAGATTCCTGTGTGGTATTTATTCTTTCATTTTTCTGTTTCATCTGTTTCTGTGTTTTGCTCTGTCTAGTTTGAGACGGAAGGGCTGTGTATGTAGTCTAGGCTGGTCTTCCACTCATTATCCTCCTGTGTACATCTTTTGAATACTGGGGTTGCAAATGAACACTACATGACATTTTATTTTATTATGCTAGCCTTTCATATTTCCTCTGCATATTTAGATATAGTTCACTTTTTTCTTTACTTTCTTAAATTGGAAGTTCAGATTATTGATTTAAGATGTGTTCTCTCCAACTATAGGCATTTATATCTATAGATTTTCCTATGAGTACTGATTGAGCCTCATAACACATTAAATTGGAGGTTTTCTTTTCATTTCTTGAAAAGTCTTTTCTAACTCATCTTTGACTTATATGCTTTTAATTTTAATTATTTTTATTGATAACTTTTCTGTATGAACACATTGCATATTGGTCATATTCCCACCAGGTTATACTCTTGTGTTCCCCCTCCTCTAACCCCTTATCACTGAGGCCCCTCCTCAGTGGGGTTATCAGTAATCACTGTGAGGTCATAGATGCACTAGTTAGTCTCTGTTAGTGGAGGCTGGGGACAATGCCTCAGAGTCAACCTTCCATCTCTGTAGCTTTTACATTCTTTCCTGTTCCCTCTTCAGCAATGTTCCCTGAGCCATCAAAGCCATGTT
>PVHP010016442.1:0-35984 GCA_004024765.1 Zapus hudsonius | reverse complement strand
CTAGAGAGGTGGCTCAGCAGTTAAGGTTCATGCCTGTAGAGCCTGATGACCTGGGATCCATTCCCCAGTGCCCATGCAGAGCCAGAAGCAAAAAGTGGTGCATGCATCTGGAGTTTGTTTGCAGCCTCTGGAGGCCCTGGAACAACTATTCTCTCTCTCTCTCTCTCTCTCTCTCTCTCTCTCTCTCTCTCTCTCTCTCACACACACACACACACACACACACACACACTCTCTCTCTCTCTCTCTCTCCCCTTGCAAATAAATAAAAATATTTAAACAAAAAATAGTAAAGAAAAAAGAAAAGAGGGCTAGAGAGATGCCTCAGCAGGTAAACACATTTGGTGCAAAGCCTGATGACCTGGGTTCAATTTCCAAGTAGCCACATAAAGCCAGATGCACAAAGTGACACCTGCATCTAGTGTCCATTCACAGTGGCAGGAAGCTTTGGTGTGCATCCATTCTGTGTGTGTGTGTGTGTCTCCCTTTCTCTTTACTCTCATATCTCTCAAATAACAGAATATTTTTTAAGAGAAAAGAACACATAATGCATTTTCATATATCTTGGCTGGCAAAGTTTGTCTAGAAACCCCTTGAAATACTAAGAAACTAGAAGACTGGACCTCAGAGAATTCAAACAACAGCTTTCAGATAGCCAATGTTAAAAATAAATGTTTTCTAACAGAAATGTTGAAGAACACTCAAAAGAAAGAATACAACTTTATATTTTTGGACTTTTATTAACTTTGTATAATGGACATAAATCACATTGTTTTTGGTTTATTTTGGTTCCCATTGTTGCTTCTTTCATAAGTTGTTTTTACGGCTTAGCATACAAGGTGATATGGGTTTTATTAGGACTTTTTATTCACTGATTTTGTTGACCTTACGCCCCTGGACAATCTCTCCACCACTTCCTGCTGGTCTCCTTCACATCCCTCCCAGTAGCTCATATTCCACCTCCTATTTCATTATTTTACTGTCATTTCTTCTTTTCCTGCTTCATGGCTCCATTTCCAGTTTCAACATCTATATGTATACATATATAATAATTAAAATCTAAGATCTGCTTTTTAGAGAAACTGTTAATAGTGTCTTTTGGAGCCTGGGCTACTTCTCTTTAAATATATTATTTATTTATTTAGGTGAGACAGAAAGAGAGAGAGAGAGAGAGAGTATGGCACCACTGCAAACGAACTCCAGATGCATGTGTCACTTTGTGCACCTGCCTTTACCTGAGCACTGGAGGCTTGAACCTGAGCCGTTCAGCTTTGCAAGCAAGCAAGTGCCTCTAACCACGGAGTCATCTCTTCAGCCCTATTTCTCTTTATATAAATAATTTCTAGTTTCATTCATTTTCTTGCAAATGACATAACTCCACTTGTTATATTGGGAATAAAATTGCACATTTTCTTTAGCTATTCATTCTTTCATGAGGACATAGATTAGTCCTATATGTTAGCTATCATGAATAAATGTATCAGTAAACTGGATGAGGTGAGCGAATGTGGATGGCTTGGTGGCTAAAGTGCATGATTCATAGGCATGAGGTTGTGAGTTCAGATCCCCAGCAGTCATGTAAAAGCCAGGATGTGGTGGTGCATGCCTGTAATCCCAGCACAGGGTAGATGGAGACAGACGATCTCTGAAGCTTGTCTAACTGAATCCATAAGCTCTATTCCTTTCCTCAAGAAAATGACATAGACATCAAGAGAGGAAGACATCTGACATCAACCTCAGGCCTCCACGTGCGTACACACTCTTGTACACCCTCACATGCATAAGCACCCATACACACGCAAATGCACCTCACAGGAACAAAGAAACACAGTTGTGCAAGCATCTCTGTGGTAAACTGACTTCAAGTGTATACTCAGAGCTGCAAAGTGGGTCACGTGGTTGGCTTATTTTTGAGGAGCTTCCTTATTGATTTCTATAGTGGTGTCAACAGTTTATGTTCTCTATATAGTACCTTTTCCTCATCAGCTTTTGCTGATGGCTTAATGAATTCTTCATTTGATGTTATAAAACCTTTCACAAAATTTCTGATAATTTGGCTCTCTCTCTGTCTTTCTCTTTCTCTCTCTCATTTTTATTTATTTAAAATAAAGATTAAAAAATGAAATCCAATTCAGTGGTGTCACTACTCAAATTGTTAGCCAAAACCAACTCCCTGACAGTCCCTACCCCAATGGTCTTACAATGTACTTCTGACATTTATTGTGTCACTTTGTTGCCCTTAGTTTTCTTGTTGCTGGAACAAAGCACCTGATTAAAGCAGCTTGTGGAGGAAAGGGATTACTTTGGCTTACAGACTGGAGGGGAAGCTCCATGATGGCAGGAAAAACGATGGCATGAGCAGAGGCTGGACATCACCTCCCGGCCAACATCAGGTGGACACCAGAAGCAGGAGAGTGTGCCCAACCCTGGCAAGGGGAAGCTGGCTAGAATCCCATAAGCCCGCCCCCAACAACACACCTCCAACAAGGTTCCAATTCCCAAACTGTCATCAGCTGGGGACCTAGAATTCAGAATACATAAGTTTGTGGGGGACAACTAATTCAAACCACCACAGACTTATTATTATTTAAAAAAAATTATTGTAAGGCATTGGTTGTCAGAAAGAAGAGGTAAATTCCAGTTAAGTTCTGTCTGTGGTTCTTTTCCTTTTAGTCCTTGCTAACATAAAGAGTCCACAGTCTGTGAGGAAGATGTCCTCACCTTTGGCTCACTTGCAAATATGATCCTGAAGGCATACTATGCTGATGTGTTTTCACATTCCCTAAAGGGTATATATAATGGAGAGGAAAAAGTCAAAGAAGAAGGACCTTAAAATTGGCAAGAAAAATCCCTCTTCCTCCTCCCACTGTATCCGCCACCCTGCTCAGCCAGGTATCACTGAATGCATTCACACCTTGGAGAGTCCCTCCTGCTTCTGCACAACAAAGATAAGTAGTTTCTTTTGCCATGAACCAAGAAGAGTCTTGGGATACTGACATTCCATTACCTCATAACTATGCAATGTGTGAGTGTGCAGATCATGGTTAATATGTTAAAAAGTCACAAAGATATTGATGAGATAATGAGAAGTGCATTAGAACAAGCCCTGGCTTTGCCTCTGTTTAGTCCTATGACCTTGGGGGGGGGGGGAAATCCCATTACTTTTCCAAGTGACTATTTTTTAACTATCAGATAAAGTCAACCATGAGTCTGGCTTATAGGACTTGTATGGAGACCAAGCGTGGAAGTACTGTAAAAAGCATAAAATAGGGCTGGAAAGATGGCTCAGTGGTCAAGGCAGTTGCCTCCAGAGCCTCGCGCCACAGGGATGAATCTCTAAACCAGGCACAGTTTTGGGAGGAAAGTATTTATTAAAGTAACAGATCCAGGGGAAGTTTAATAATGAAGAAAAAGGCTGGCCCCTTCCACAGATCCAAGCAGAGAGAGAAACCCATCTACCTCTAGCCAGCTCATGCCAACTAGCAAAATGGCAGGAACTCAGGCCTGAGATCAGACTGCTCTTTAAATATGTATCGCTGGAATTTCACATCTACCTCAGAAATACCTTAGGGCTGGAGCCTAGGAGGCCAGGCCAAGGTGACACCTCCTCCAGCCAGGCAGCTGGAAAAAAAACTTTTAATATGCTTTTGAATCTATTGGGGGACATTTAATCAAACTACCATAAATACTGTATATATTAAAATAAATTACAACTGCTTTGGGGGTATTGCATGTAGAGAACAGAGATTCTGAGTGTGCAATAGCCTTTATCTTAAAATAATCTTTTAATTTTCAGGAACATAAATTTAATAAGATAGATTCTTCCAGAGAATAAATTATGTCTTGAAAATTAATTGGCCATTTTGGAAGCTACATAAAGTTAAATAGATTTTTCCCGGATGAAGCTTTCATACCCTACTCAACTTGATGCAGTTTATGATTGGGTCAACTTACAATCAAATCATAGTTACTGGATGATAAAGTGTAGCACAATAATTCCAGCTCTTTCAACCAATTGGTAAGTAAAATGAATAGTGTTCTCAGAGCTATGGATTGCATTTGGAAATTTAGGACCACAAAAGAGTTTAAGCGTCATGAAAAATGTGGTCCCAGGAGGGAAAAGCTTAAGTCAGTAAAAACGGAATAAATGAGGGAAAGTCAACTAATTTAATGTTGAAGATAAATGAAATAAAAATCAAGGTGAGGGCTGGAGTGATGACTCAGTGGTTAAGGCACTTGCCTGAAAAGCCTAATGACCTGAGTTTGATTCCCCAGTACCCAGGTAAAGCCAGATGCACAAAGTGGCGCATGCGTCTGCAGTTCATTTGAGTGGCTTGAGGCCCTGACATGCCCATCTCCCTCTCTCTTTGCAAATAAATAAAAATATTTTTAAAACCAAGGTAAATTGAGACTTGTCAAATAAAGTTTGTGAGGGATGAGATTTTAAAATTACCTTGTTTGCTGTGGTGATTTGAATGTATGGTCCCATAGACTCAGGCATTTTTTAAATTAAGATTGTGCTTTCAGCTCGAGTCTCCAGCAGGCTGAGCCCTTCTGGGAAAGAAGTATGTCACTGAGGGCAGACCTTTTAGTCCAGCCCTAATGTGTGTTCAGAGCAGTTTGAGCTCTGTCTGTGCCTTCTGGCTGTTTGGTAGTTTCCCTTCTATTGATCTATGGAAGTGAGTCAGCTTCTTTTGTCACTAATGGTGTTGCACCTGGATTCTGTAAGCCTGAAATAAAATCTTTCCTCCCATAAGCTGCTTCTTGTTGGGTGTTTATCCAGCAACATGAAGGTTGCAAGAGTTGCCCACCACGGCTAGATGGCTATTGCTAAACACTCCATGTGCTTGAACACTGAGAAATCAAGCTGGAGCTGAGTTGTAAACCTCCTCTCTATCTACTCACTGTCATGATTCCAGAAAGAATTTAACCAGTCATGTACCCTGCAAGCTTCACATATGGCCAGCCAGTTCAAACATGGCAACTAGTGCAAAGGTGGCATTTCTGTTATGGGGGATACCCACTGCTCTAGATTGGATTTGAGGTCTGCTCCATGGGAGGGAATTAATGCCCAGTACTGAAATCCTAGTCAAAATCCTATTGCTGATGAGGTCATAAGTCTTGGTGTGGTGACTATTGTTGTCTGGCTCAATAGATATATTATGACCTCCAAACTGCCTTTGAAATACTTATATTTATGGCCATATATTAATGCTACTCTCACTTTTGGTTACAGAAGCGCCTCTTTTCAAATGGAGATGACCACTACAGAGACTCAAAAATTATCAAAGTGTGGAGAAGAAATGACAGTGGGGTGTTCAGCACTAAGTGAGACATCTCTACACACCCGCCAAGGCTCAGGGACCATTGCTGAAGAGATGGTGAAAAAATGTAAGAGCCATAGGAAGGCGGGGAGTTCTTTTCAACACTGTCTTCCAGACACAAAATGGCCTTGATATCCATGACCTCACAGTGGCTGATGACCTGCATAATAGGAGGAAAAAATGATGACAGAAAAATGGAAGAGAGACTAGTTAGAAAGAAGGCATTCAGTGGAGGGGCACGGTGAGAGGAGAGGGGAAGGTGATGGGGATCATGGAATGTTGTCTATATAATTTGAGGTTGTCAATAAGATGTTAAAAATGTATTTTTTAGGTAGGTCTATTTTTTGACCTTTCCTAGTACCACAAGGCAAGCTTACTTGAATACGTGAGATCTTTGTATAATTCATGTGGGGTTTAATTGTATATTTCCTCCCTTTCTCGATCCAAAATCCTCAGAAAATATGAGTCAAACTGATATTAGTTGCAAATCCTGGGTAAAATGTGTTAGCTGTAATTTTTTCCTTTCTTCCATTATATGAATATACGGTTAAGTTATACAAAATTCTTCTATATGGGGAAAAATACATGACCTGAATAAAGTTACACGTGAAAGCAACACATCTATGTTTTTGTCTTTTAAAAATATTTATTTATTCTGAGCGGAAGAGGGGGCGGAAAGATTGTGAGAGCCGTGGTGGGGGAGACTGTCCGGAGGCATGGCATCCATCAGTAACAACACACTTGGGCCAGGAAGACCGGGATGAGTACTAAGATATACAGGATCCCTTGTCACAAGGACTAATACAGAAAGCCCACGGTGGAGGATATACAACTGATCAGGGATGGGGAGGGGGGGAATTGGGGAATTCGGGATAACAACGCATGGTTTGCCCACTAAATAATGTAACTCATTATGGACAATAAATATATATTAAAAAAATATTTATTTATTTATAAGGAGAGAGAGAGAGAGAACAGGGAGAGGGAGAGGAGTATGGGCACATGCTAGGGGCTCTAGCTGCTGCAAACAAACTCCAGATGCATGCACCACTTTGTGGATTTGACTTACGTGGGAATTGAACCCTGGTCCTTAGGCTCTGGAGTCAACCACCATAAATGCTGAGCCATCACTCCAGCCCAACTTTAGCTCATTTCTTGTTAGTCTGAAGACGCATACTGCCCAGGCATTTCTTGTCTTCACTGAGACATAATGTATGAACATCCATGGGGAGATGGGAAGTCAAGCTTACATATCTTGGCCTTGGGAATGCAAGCTGTCTAGAGAATTAAACATGAACAACAGGCAAGAAATCAACATGGTGGGTCACATGGTTTATGATGGCTACCCTCTTCTTCATTCTGCAGGCATTGTTAGCTGAGACCAAGTACAGAGCCCCATCTCCCTTCCTTATGTTCCTTTACCTGGTAGGATAGGTAGACATTGATAGCTACAGACTTACTGAGTTTTGCCATATCCTAAATGTGTGCTCCCAGTAGTGTATTGGATATCAAAAATGACCACATAAACAGATGTAATAAATGTTTCAAGACACTGGCTTTTTGGTTATGAGCTATGCAAAAACAGATAACCAATAGAGAAACATATTCAAATACCTTTTTTATTTTTGCTACTAACACTGATAAAAATTTCAGCGACTTTTTTGACCAATATTTTAGTGCCTTTCATAAATTATGTCATATATTCATGAATGCTATACTTTGATATATTTTTAAATATCAAAATAAGGTATAATTTGAAGATATTCACTTGACAACCATTTCTGGATGTACTTTATAGAATTTGGTTAACACTTGAATGAAAATAGTAATTTCCCCAAAATTATTTTTTTATAATTAACTTGTATTGGCTTTAGGAATGACTGAACTCATCAGGCACACTTCCATTTACTTCTGGGCACCATAACTTTCTAATCATGCCATTAGGAGCTATTATCATGCTTACTTAAATGGGGAAATGAGTTGCAGATTTCACAGCTCTCATCAAACACAATTGAAGAGTGTTAGTAGAGGGCTGGAGAGATGTCTCAGCAATTCAAGGTGTTTGCTTGCAAAGCTTGTTGGCCCAGGGTTCTATTCCCCAGTATCTATGTAAAGCTAGATGCACAAAGTGGTGAGTACATCTGGAGATTATGTGCATGGAAAGAGAACCTGGTATCCCTCCCACCTCTGATGGCAAATAAATAAAACATTTTAAAAGTATTAGTTTTCTTTCTTCAAGAATCACTTATGCAGTAATTAGAGTCCAAGTAAATTTGTGCCCGAGTTGAATCCCAATGGAATTGACGAGATTCCTTGTCTTGGGAGAAAATGCATTTGATGGCTTCTTGCTGTCAAAGATAATTTGTTGGTAAAATGCTTGGTACTCTAATTTTCTTCTTCTTGTGTGAGCTAATAATTTTTTAAATGTCTTTATTGTCAATAATTAGACACATTGTATGGGAAAATCTTGTGATGGTAACCTCATTTCCCTCCTCTCTTTCCATGTCCCTCTGGGGTTTTCCTCAGTGCGAATACCTGATCTGTCCAGGGGCAGGGGGTTATAAATAGCACAAGAGGTAGTCAGTTTTTCCCCCCTTAGTGTATGGTTGCTGAGGGAGGCAATGTCTCTGGATATTCTTCCCCACCATGGTTCTTACAATCTTTCCACCCCCTCTTCCACTCAGTTCCCTGAGACATGGTGGGTGAATTTAAGTCTGCTTTATTGTTGAGATCTTAAGTGTCTCTGGACTTCTGCTTTGGATTGTTGGGTGTCCTTGATGTCTGTCTCCATTGTCCTTTCCTGGGTTATCTGACTTGCTGTGGTGATTGGTCATCTCAACACTTTCTCATAGGTTTCATTTCTGTGTGAAGACCAGGGGTGCTTCATCTCCTGCCAGGATGTCAGCCATCATTCCATGGCTTGTTGGTGGAATTGGGTTGTCCACAGCTCTCTCTGCCTTCTGAAAAATGCAAAAAGAATCTCCATTGGAGAGTGAGATCATTATAGGTTAAATGAGACAAACGTAAATTTGGCAAGATTCTCTCTATAGCTCTCTGGTTGAACTGATCATTTTTAATCCCCAAAGATATCTATGTTTCCCTTAGGCACTGAGATGAGTGAAATCCTATCTATAAAATGTACTGCCTGGACTCAAAGGGCAGCACCCAGCTACAGCCTTATGTAGACATATTCCAGAATAGATTGTCAAGCCACTCCGGGGAAGACTGTTGTTGAAAAAGCAGAGACGTTGTATTGTCATAACATGGCCTATGCTACACATTTCATCTTATGTATCCTGAGTATTCCTTACTTTCAAAAATGATAAAATTTTCAGTATGTGCTATTACTGCTTCCCAAGCATTTTTAATGAAGTTGCAAAGGTCTAGCATGTGATATTATCTCTTGATATCACAAAATGTACGTTTGTTCCTTTATAAATCTTAAGGATAGTGTAGGGAGCTGCTCAGCAGAATGTGCTTCTAGAAATACAATTCTTGCTCTCTTAAGAATGAGGCACATTGTGGATTACCTGCTATGATTATATGACTGTAGTATATACTACCTTGAAAATCTGAACTGGCATACAAACATTCAGACTTTCTACCTGGTGGTTTTTATGCCGCATTAAAAATATTGTTGTGTAGAGCTGGAGAGATGACTCAGTGGTTAAGCTGTTTGCCTGCAAAGCAGAAGGACCCGAATTCGATTCCCCAGTGTCCACATAAAGCCAGATGCACAAGGTGGTGAATGTGTCCTGGAGTTCATTTGCAGTGGCTGGAGGCCCTGGTGTTCCCATTCTCTCTCTCTCTGTCTCTCTTTCTCTCTCTCTCTTTCTCTCTTTCTCATCTACCTCCTTCTCTCTCTCAAATATATAAATAAAATGTTTTTTAATGCTGTGTTTATTTCAGTCTAGATACATCCCTGGAGAGTTGCATTGTGAATTTCCCATGAACCTCAGTTCATCACTCATGAATCCATCAAATGTATACAGGTGGTCAGAACGAGGCTCAGTGCATTAAGATGAGAATTGAGTGAACTTCATCTGATATTAATCCCAAGGAGATGGTTACATTCAGTCATGTCTGGAAAACTGGACTGAATTTAGCCAGAAAACTTGAATTACATTCTCCCCCATTCTTTGATGTTTTCTAAAACTAAAGTACTCTGTCTTATAACTGACTTTTCCTTTTTAACATCTGCCTGCAGTTAGTCATTTTAAGACATCAGCTTTGAATGTGGCTCCACAGGGTGCTTCATGGGCAAATAAGGACTCCAGGGAGAACAGGATACTATGCACAATTCGAATGAAGATTTAAAAAGCTTAGACAGCTACAAATATTTTTATTTTTGAAGAGAGTGCTTAAAAGATTTAGTTTGAAAAAAACAACAGTGCTTAGTTTGAGCAGACAGGGTGGGTGGCTGAGGTTTGTGATCCCAGCACTGAGGAGGCTGAGGCAGTAGAATTACGAATTTGAGACTTTGTTGGGATGTATAAGGAGCTCAAGCCCAGCCTAAGAGACATAGGAAATCCCAATGTTTTTGAAAGAGTGTGGGCACTGGGGAATCAGACCCAGACCAACATGCTTTACAAGCAAGTGCTTAACTGCTGAGACATCTCTCTAGACCCTGCATTCAGATATTTGATTGTCTAAAACTGACCTTACCTAAAAGAAATCAGGGAATTCAAGATCAACCAGAAGGTTCTCAGTGTCCAGAGAAAAACTGATTATTAAAAAAAAACCTGGGGTACACTGATGAGAACATCCTGGAGGCTTGTCACAGAGAAATCAACTCAAATATGAAATTCCCATGGAGAAATATCCATTGTATTTGAGACTACAAATTCTTTGTGGAGGTCTGAGTTGGATGTCCCCCATAAGATTTGAATGGTTGAACCCCAGCTGAAGAAAACTTGGAGAGTGTAGCCTTACTGGAGGAAGTGTGTTGCTGGGGGTGAATCTTGAGGTTAATTAGCCCCCAGTTTGCCAGTGTTAGTTCAGCTCACTCTCCTGCTGCTATTGTCCACCTGCTGTGGCAGAGGTGATATCCAGTCTCTGCTCATGCCATGCTTTCCCCTTTGGTCATGGAGCTCCTCCTCAAAACTATGAGTCAACATAAGTCCTTTTCCTTCCATCATCTGTTTTGGGTCAGGTGTTTTGTTTCAGCAATGCATAGCTCACTACATCTATTCTTCCTAAAGACTCAAAGTCACAGTGGAAAGAAGAGTGAAAAAGATGAAGAAACTAACCTGGCTCATCTGGTTCGATTATAATTATATTAAAGATATTGAAAACATTTATGGTCTGGATGGATTATTTTATGCTGATTAAGTTGTTTTCAATCACTAGAAAATAATGACAAACTGTATTTTAATTTGCATAACACATAGTTTACTGATTTTTTTTTAGAAATGCTATGCTATGTAGCCCCAACTGACCTTGAACTTTCTGAATTACCTAATTTTAGATTCACTGTGTTGCACAGGCTGGCTTTAAACAGGTGATCTACTGCCCCAGCTTCCTGAGTACTGGAATTACAGGACTATGTCACTTACCTAACTAATATTCACTAAAATTTATCAACTAAATTTCATAATGCTTGCAAATGTACAGGAAATACAAAACTGTCAGATTTATAAACTAATGAATGAAAAAGGTGTGTGAATAAAATAGCAAACACTTTAAATTGAGCTCACAGGACTTAAAATAGATATCTTCTTTAAAAATTTAGTCTAGGGACTGGTTTGCAGTTAAGGCATTTGCCTACAAGGCAAAAGGACCAGAGTTCAATTCCCCAGTACCCATGTAAATCCACTGTGGCTATTCTCTCTTGCTCAAATAAATAAATAAATAAATAAATAAATAAATAAATAAATAAATAAATAAATAAATAGATTTAATCTAAAATAAGTATAATGTCTATAATGTTCACTCTACCCTTTTTAAATGACTTCCTAAAACCAGCTTTTATAGAATATGAGCAAGGAGGAAACTGATCTAGGATCTGTAATACTGTCCATGTGATTTGGGACTTGGGACTTAAGTCTTAAAAAGGTGGTGAATCTGTCACCACATCCTTGAAGGTGTCACTTGGGGAAATGAAAGATCAACATAGAGAACCTGATTAAGATAAATATCAGAATCTCTTCTTATTATATATGTGTGTGATGGTTTGATCCAGGCAACCCTCACAAATGAATGTGTTCTGAATGCTAATGGAAGTTTGGGAGTTGGAACCTTGTTGGAGGTGTTTTGTTGGGGGCGGGCTTCTGGGGTTCTAGCCAGCTTCCCCTTGCCAGTGTTGGGCACACTCTCCTGCTGCTGGTGTCCACCTGATGTTGGCCAGGAGGTGATGTCCACTGCCTGTTCATGCCATCATTTTCCTTACCATCATAGAGCTTCCCCTTGAATCTGGAAGCCAAAATAAATTCATTCCTCCCATCACCTGGATGCAACCATCACGTCCAGCATTACATTTATTCCATGAAGTCTGGGAACCAAAGGGTGAGGAGTAGGTACATCCACATGATCTAAGCGCCCATGTAAAAATCCTTGGCCCAGGGGAGGGGCAGAGGGGAAACATGAAAAGGATAATCTTAAAAAAAAAAAAGATCTGTGCTCTAAGAATCAAAAGGCAAAAACAAAATATCCTTTTCCACCCTGCCCCAGTGGGAAAGATCAAACCTTACACATGTTGGGAGATGAATAAGCCAGGAGTCAGAAAAAAGACAAGCTTCTTGTGAGCTCCAACATGGCTTTTTATTATGGGTCAAGGGCTGAATCAGGAAGGAGCCAGCAACCTGGGTGCAGCATGCAGAAGGGGCTGGACTTGAACTCCGTGCACACCGGAGTAACTCCAGCTCTGCAACAGCTGCTGCAGATAGCAAATGTGTAATGTAAGCAGCTGGAAATCAGTTTAAGCTTTCTTTTCTGAGCCTTTTTCTATCTAATTTCCCTCTCAGTATGTTAGATGCACTAAATTCATTTTTAAACTCATGGGATATAATCCCATCATAAATTATGATTGAAGACTGTCTGAGGAGTGGGTCACTGGAGAAGACAATACCATGTTTCGACACTGATAGGCAAAAGAGGAGTAGTAGCTGGTGTCTGGTCTGTCTGATCTATCTATGGGGCAAGCAGGTAAATGTGAATAAGGATCTGGAAGTAACTGTTGAATTCTAGGCTGTAGAGGAAAAAGAAAAAAGTATCTCCAACAATTCACTGTAGACTTATCTATGGGGCTACAGTAGGAGTCTTAATACCATCCTCCAATAATCTGTTAGGAGATGTAATTTCAGAGGTCCTTCTCCAAACTCAGCACTAATCACCCATGCTTCATGCATAAAGGAGGCAGAGAATATCTATAGGCATCTATCCATCAACTCTGAGCACATTCACTCATGTTACTTTCTTTGCTTAGAATACTCCGTACTTTACTTTTCCCTTGACAGTCTCTGATGTCCTTTAGTTGGCAGACTCCATGCTTTAATCCTTAATAGGATTTTCCTCACCAGCCACCAATAAGTTTCTCTATTGTTTCTCATAGCATCCCGTTAGTCTCTACATCAGTTCTTTGTTTTGTGTGTATCTTATTTCACACTATTGAATGAATCCATATGTATTGTACTCCTATAAGACAGGGCTGTCCTCAGTAATTATGTATATATGTGTTTGTTATATTATATGATAATATAACATATATATTGCTGAAGACAGTATATGTATATATATATATATCAACAAACCAAACTATTTTATTACTTCTAGTGACTGTATCCTTCACAGTTTCACATTTATAATCATCTGTTTTGATGGATTAATTCTTCAGTTGTTCCATTCATGGCTCTAAACTCCACAAAGGTGTTATTCACGCACACATCTACAATATTTGCTGAATAAGTAATGGTAAAAATGAATAATTTTAGAGAACTATAGTTAAAGAAAAAACTTTCTGTGGACAATATGCAGGTATACAAAGAAAAATTAGAAAGAATAAGGGCTTTGGTATAATACTGATCAGGCAGTGAAGATAGGATTCCTTACATAAGGTCAGTGGGACTCATTTAAGAACATTGTTGTTAGAATGGGGCATATTCCCCAAAGGCTCATATTTTAGGCCTATGGTTGCTCAGCTGGTAGGATTTTAGAAAGCAAGTATATCTTGAGAGCTCTGACCTAACAAATGGATTTAATGGACTCATGATTCATGGCATTATTTGGTGGCAGGTGAAAGTAGCAGGTATGGTCTAGCTGGAGGAAGAATATTGCAGGAGCTATAAATATAGACTTGCTCTATGGGATTTATTTATTTATTGTATGGGATATAATGTTAATCTACAAAAATCATATGTATTTAGATAAACAATGACCAATTATAAAATAAAATTTTAGCATTCCAATTAAACAACATCAAAAATTAAAATACTTAGGAATAAATTAATGAATAAAGTAAATGAAAACCAAAAAATGATAATATATTATTGAAAGAAATTAACAGACAGCTAAATAAATGATAGATAGCTGAATGCTTCCTACGAATGTAGAGACTCAACACAGTCTCTATAAAAACATGAGCTGGTTTCATTGATATAAAATTCATATGTGGATCACATCAGTGACCTTGAAGAAAGTAGTAATTATGAGCTCTGCAATTTCTGATTTCAAAATGTAAAATATAGCCTACAGTAGTCAAAACTTTTCAGAACTGAGAGAGGAGAGACATATAGATTAATAGAACAAGATTGAAATTTTGGAAATATGCTACTTCATTTGTGATCTATTGATTTCAAGAAGAATGTCAATGAAATTCAAGGGAAGAAAGAATGATCTTTTCAGTAAATGGATTAATGGGTATTCATACATAAAAAATGAAGTTGAATATATCCTTACTATAGAAAAAATACTCAAAAAATTCAATATAGAGTTAAACTATAAAGCCTTATAACGAGTATAGCAATGTCTGTTTGTTTGTTTTGGATTTTCTCAAGCCAGGGTCACAGTCTAGCCTGAACTGACCTGAAACTGACTTGTAAATACAGGCTGGCCTTGAACTCACAGCAATTCTCCTACCTCTGCCATCCAAGTGTTGGGATTGAAGGCATGCTTTTGAGAATTGATAACACCAATTGTATCATAAACAAAGAAAATGGGTAAATTGGACTTCATCAATACTTAAAATGTTTGTGATTAAAGGACACCAGTAAATCAGAGAAAAAATAACTTGTAGAATGAAAAAATATTTTAAATGATATGCATGATAAGTAACTTGTAAATAGAATGCATAATGACTGCTGAAAACTCAATTATGCAAGGCAAAGAGTGCAATTAAAAAAAGAGTGTTCTAATTTATCATAAGACGATGTAACAAATGGCCATGAAAAGATATTAAAGGGCTGGAGAGATGTCTCAGGGGTTAACACACTTGCCTGCAAAGCCTAACAACACTGGTTGATTTACCAACATCTGCATAAAACCAGATTCATAAAATGGTATATGCATTTTGAAGTTTCTTTGCAGCATCTGGAGGCCCTGGTGCTCTCTCTCTCTCTCTCTCTCTCTCTCTCTCTCTCTCTCTCTTACTCTCTCTCTCTCTCTACCCTTGCAAATAAATAAGAAATGAAATATTTTAAAAAATATGTTAAACCCTGGCAGGAGATGAACCATCCCTAACACATCAGCTAGGGCCCAGGTGAACCACAGAGGAAGTGGGGAGACGAGCAAGAGTGCTGCTCCCACAGGGAGACTGACAACCTGCACCAGGGCGATGGAGACAGACACTGAGGACACTCAAAATGTTCCAAAGCAGAAATCCAGAAGCTGCTAAGAGCTCAACACTGAAGACTTAAACTCACTCACCATGGCTCAGGGAACTTTGCAGAAGAGAGGGCAGAAAGATTGTAAGAGCCATGGTGGCGGGAATACCGAGAGGCATGGCTCTCCACACAATGAATGCACAGCTCATAGCCCTCAATTTCCATGGAGCATTTCAGCAATCCCACTGAGGAGGGCCCAGAGGAATGGACATAGGGAGGAGGAGACAGAGGTTCCAACAAGACTTGTGCATACAAAGCTCTTACTTAGTAATTAAAAAAATGATGTTAAGTTTATTTGCCATCACAGAAATGCAACGAGAAACAACTTCCTGTACACTAGAGTTGATTTATCAGAAACATCAGCAAAAACAACTGGAGGTAGAGGGTGTTGACAAACGAAACCTCCTTCCCTGTGTGGGAATGCTGGGCTGTTACAGAAAACAGCTCCTCAAAAGAGAGTCATCACATGCCAGAAATCCCACTCCAAGTTTTTTAAAATGTTTTTTTTTTCTTTATTTGCAAGGAGTGAGAGATAGAAAAGAGACAGAGAGAATGCGCATGCCACTGCCTCTAGCCACTGCAAACAAATTACAGATGCATGTGCCTCTTAGCACATCTGGCTTACCTGGGTACTGAGGAATTGAACCTGGGTTATTAGGCTTTCCAGGCAAGTGCCTTAACTACTGAGCAATTGCTCCAGCCCTCTCTCCTGTTTTTGTATCCAATAAAAATGAGATTATATGTTCACTCAAAACTTAAACATGAACTCACCCACCACGACTCAGGGAACTGAGCGGAAGAGGGGGCGGAAAGATTGTGAGAGCCGTGGTGGGGGAGACGGTCCAGAGGCATAGCACCCATCAGTAACAACTCACTTGGGCCAGGAAGACCGGGATGAGTACTAAGATATCCAGGATCCCATGCCACAAGGACTAATACAGACAGCCCACGAAGGAGGATATACAACTGATCAGGGATGGGGAGGGGGGGAATTGGGGAATTCGGGATAACAACGCATGGTTTGCCTACTAAATAATGTAACTCATTATGGACAATAAATATTAAAAAAATACTTAAACATGAATATGCATAGCAAAACAATCCATAATATCTACAAAAGGAAATATCCCAATGATCCATCCATTTATCACTCGATAAATAAAGTGTGACATAATTAATAAAAAGGAATGATGTACTGAAACATGGTACTATTTGCACAAACCTTGAAAACATGTTAAATGAAAGAAACCAGTTAAACAACACCATTGAAATGAAATGTGTGGGAAGAGAAAATAGAGACAGAAAGAGGTTACTGGTTTGTAGAAAACCTCCCCTCTATTAAGTAAAGTGGCTGCTCCCTGAATATGAGGGTTCTTTGTTGAAGGGAAGAAAATATTCTAAAACTGTTATAGTTACATTTATAGTCTCTAAATTGTTCTGTTCAAATGAGTGAAAGCATGGTGTGTTAAATATATCTCACTGAACCTGTCACTTTATGAAAGGACAAGGGCCATAGTCGCTGGTAGCCTGGGCCACCATATTAACACAATGCTGATAAATTCAGAGTGTAGTTAGGAAGAAAGATCAGCTGGGCTTAGAAAATGGGAAATGATTGTGTGTTAGTCCAGATACTCTAAGATGCAGAATCAAATAGATTATCCATGTGAGAGAATTCCGGGAAGGAGCTGCGGAAGGCTGGGAGAGTTGGCAGACTACCATGAAAGTCTGAGTCCAGATTGTTGGCCACTACCTGTTGGCTCTGCTACTGAGGGCACGGAGAGCAAAGGGTTAACGGTGTATGAGTGAGGTGAAACCCCAGTGATTCGGTAGGCGTTTCCCAGCTCCACCTACCCTGACTCCCACCCCCATGGCCTGGCCACTGAAACCAGCATTCCCATCTCAGCAGGACTGGCATTGGGTATCAGCAAAACTTCCTTGTGCCCATCCCCACCGACAGGACCGTGGCTAGCATCACGTATTTCCAGGCACTCATGGCCCCCAAATGAGGTGTTCTCAGGTTGTCCCCACCCACCTGTCCCATCCACCTTTCCCAGTGCAGGCTCCCAACTCCCCAGCTCCATCAACCAATCTCCCTTTTCCTTTCCCATGCCCCTGACCCCCTTTTTCCTATAAATTGTATGTTACCCAATTGAATAAAAAACCACGTGGATATACAATACGCATCTGCTCGCCTCTGTGTCCCGCCGGATCCCCCTGCGCCATCCCCCCAGCTCTGTGGGCCCCAGCCCTGAGACAGCGGACAGCGGACAGCTGATAGCAGACCGCTTGCCCCGGCTCAGGCTCCCGCCACTTCTCTGTTTTCCCTCTGCAGATCTGCTGTAGAGGAGAAAATGACACAAATGACAGAGAGGAAGAGAGTCTTAGTACTGGTATTACACTTGGGATCATTTTCTGCAGTGGCTGGTTAGGGATAATCAGATTTAATGTAGGCACCCAAAGAGTCCCTGGTCTGTGGCAGTACGTGTAACATGGGATCTCTGATCCTGTCCATCGCTGGTCTTCATACACATATGTGCCTGGATTTAAGAGCATAAACCTGTATTCAGTGGTCACAGTACACACCAGTGGGTGTTCGTAATTCCTCAGAGTTGAAATATTCCCTTCTGAAGGGAGAGGGAGTCAGGAGGGCAACAGTCCTGGGAGAGCTGAACCTGACAAGTTCACAGGTCATAGGAGCAGTGAAGGTTGCATAGTAAATTATTATTATTATTATTATTATTATTATTATTATTATTATTATTATTGAGGTAGGGTCTTGCTCTAGCCCAGGCTGACCTGGAATTCACTATGTAGTCTCAGGCTGGCCTTGAACTCATATCCATCTTCCTACCTCTGTCTCCTGAGTGCTGGGGTTAGGGGCGTATGCCACCATGCACATGCCTTTTTAAAAATTAAAACATTCTCTCTAGGGGAAAGGAGAGCATCTCAGGGGATTTAGGAGATTGGCAAGTCTGGAGGAAAGGTTTCCAGATTCCTCCTTAAGGTTCCATAAAGGTTAAACAGCATCTGAGGACACTCTGACCTGCTTAGCTGCAGAGGGTCAGCCTTGGTATGGCTAAGGCCAACTGAAACTGACTTATCAACACAAGGCTGGGGAGATGGCTCAGCAGTTAAAATTGCTTTTCTCAAAGCCTACCAGCCCAAAGGAGTTCGAGTCCCCAGGACCCATTAAAGCCCCATGCACACACAAAGTGGTGCATTTTTCTGGAGTTAGTTTGCAGTGGCAAGAATCCCTTGCATGTCCATAGTCTGTCTAGCTCTCTCTCAAATAAATAAAAAAATACTATTTAAAATATTATCAGAGCCAGGCATGGTGGCACACATCTTTAATCCCAGTACTCGGGAGGCAGAGGTAGGAGGAACTTTGATGCCAGCCTGGAACTACAGAGTGAGTTCCAGGTCAACCTGGGATAGACTCTATTTTGAGAAACCAATGTATATATATCTATATATCTATATATCTATATATCTATATCTATATATCTATATCTATATATCTATATCTATATCTATATCTATATCTATATCTATATCTATATCTATATCTATATCTATATCTATATCTATATCTATATCTATATCTATATCTATATCTATATCTATATACATATATGTCAATACTGGAGGTGGACAGATGGCTCAGCAGTTAAGGCACTTGCCTGCAAAGCCTAATGACCCAGGTTCGAATCCCCAGTAAAGCGAGATGCACAAAGTGGTGCATACATCTGGAGTTCATTTACAGCAGCTGGAGGCCCTGGTGCACCCAATCTCTCTGTTTCTCTTCTATCTCTCTGCTTGCAAATAAATTCATTAAAATATTTTTTTAATTTGTTAATACAGATAGCAGGTTTTATGTAACACAAAAGGGCAGGGCAGGTTGTGGATAATGACTTGGGTATGGTGAACAGACAGTTGGTAATTGGCAGCGAGACAAGTTCTGGGACCTGTGGAAGCACAGCTTGTGGCTTCCTAGGGAGATGGTTCCTGGCCTTGAAGGATGCGATGAGGTCAGCTCAAGACTGTCTGGCATCCTGCGCAGCAGAGTGCAGCCAGCGAGGGCGTCATGCTCCTAAAGTCTCTGCAAGTAACTCCTATCAGCTGAGCTGCAAAATAAATAAATAAATAAATAAATAAATAAATAAATAAATAAATAAATAAATACAAGGCCATGAACTACAGCCTATGATGGCTTTATGGTATCTTGTTGGGGGTCTGGATTTGAGTGATTTTATTTTATTTATTTATTTAAAAAAATTTATTTATTCATTTTCAAGCAGAGAGAGAGAGGGAGGGAGGGAGGGAGAGAGAGAGAGAAAGAACGAGCCAGGGTCACCACCTTGTGGCTCTGGCTTATGTGGATCCTGGGGAATTGAAGCGGGGGCCTTAGGCACTGGAGGTAAGTCCCTTAACCGCTGAGCCATCTCTCCAGCCCTTGAGTGATTTTAGAAGAGAGACAGAGAACATATATCTTAGATCATACTAACATTCATGTCATCATAGGAAGTGTGTGTTCTCTATGATCTTACCAGTGCATCCACACAGGCAGATCCACACACATGGATTCTGTGTGGGACACTTCAGTGTCTTGTCCAACATGCTGTCTGGGAAAATTCAAGCCTCAGGTTTTACTGTGAGCCTTAAAGACGCAGTGCTCGCTTTTGCTATATCTGTGGTGTGGAAGGTGCTGGGGGGACCCTATGCTAATTGGTTTTGCTGCGAGCTTTCCAAAGGGAGAGAAGTTGCCATTTTCAGGGCTCCCTCCATCCTCTCCCCAGTCCCAGCACTCATGTCCCCAGGGTGTTTTCAGCACAGTGTGGAAGAACTTGTTCTTTTCTAAATTTCCATTATTCTTTTATTTCAAGGTCTGCAACTCCTAATTCTTTTGCTTCTAACCTTCCCTCCAACCACATTCTCTCTGAGAGTCCTGACTTGTTCGTTTCCAACAAAAAATTGTCATTTAAATTATGGCACATTTATCTTAGGTAATAATATCTTGATATTGAAAATAATAGAGTTTTTTTTTAGTTGGTACTGACATGGGTCATTTATACCAAAAGCTACAGGAGAAGACTATGTTTAATACAATATTACTTTTTAAAATATGCTCATTTATTTATTTTCAAGCAGAGAGAGGCAGAGATAAAGAGAAAGAGACAGAAGAGAGACGGCTGACCTCTAGCCACTGCAAATGACCTCTAGCCACTGCAAATGACCTCTAGCCACTGCAAATGACCTCTAGCCACTGCAAATGAACTTCAGGTGCATGTAGCACCTTGTTCATCTGGCTTTATGGGTACTAGGGAATCCAGCCCAGATCATTAGGCTTTGCAGGCAAGTGCCTTAACAGCTAAGCCATCTCTCCAACCCCAAATATTTTTATTCATTGATTGATTGGCAAGCAGAGAAAGATAGAAGGAAGAGAGACAGACAAAAAGAATGGGCATGCCAGGACCTCTAGCTACTGCAAACAAATTCTAGGTACATGTGCCACTTTGTGCCTCTGGCTTTACGTGGGTACTGGGGAATTGAACCTAGGTCATTAGGCTTTGCAAGCAAGTGCCTTATGGCTGAGCCATCTCTCCATTCCCTTGGCCACTCTTTGACAGGCAGTGGTAAAGCATCCATGATTTCTGGTTGGTGAATTAAAACACTCCCAAAGTAATCAATAAAAACGGTTTCATTGCAACAGTTCACTCTTGTATTGAAAGTGTGAGACTCTAGTGAGTAAGAGACGATAGCCTGCAGCCAGACTTCTTCAGTTTCAATTGCTCATCAACCACTTTCTAATTGTCTAACTCAAGCATGCCTTTACTGAAATCTTCACACAGTCCCCTCTCGCTTGAGGAAATTGGGGGTGTTGCTGCTGATGATGCTTCAGGTATAAACGTTAAATAAAATACTGCTTTGTAATTTCCTTTATAGATTTTCTTCCTTTTGATGTAGTGATTCATTTCTGTTCTCTCTCTTCATCCCCCTCTTCTCTTCTTCCCTCTTGTCCTTCCCTCCTCTTTTCCTTCTGTACTCATTACATTTAGAAATGACCCAGCGGCATCACTGTCTTGGACAGTTCTTTGGTATAAATGGGATTCTCCATGCATTTTGCTGTTGCTGTCTTTGCAAAAGGATGATATTGTGGTCAACAGGCCTTCCATGATATGTGGATATGCAGAGTAGTGAGCGATCCTGGAAACAGGCTTCCTGGTCACCTGTGAACTCTGTGGCACCTGCAGTGTGACCACAGCTAGTTCTATGGGAAAGGAGAGAAATAGAGGCGGATGCAAGGTATGGGAGTTCTGTCTTAGAGAGAACTGTTGTAGCTGTTCGCATTAGCTAATTAATTCCTCCTCAACATAATTTTCAAACTTTAGACTAATTTCCTGGGTGCACTGTTACTCAAAGTTTTGAGTAAAAAAAACACATGATCTGAATAATAATAGTAAGATAAATATTTTATCACACACTGAGGAAAGATATGTGACTTGGAGGCTATTTGAAATTAATATGTTTGCCCTTTTGAATTAGATCCTCACATAATCTGGAGTATGTTCCATACCTTGAAATATACTTTGATAGAAAAATCCCAAGATTGTGAGGCAAAAATGTCTTGATTTCCTAATGCCTTTTTTGATTATTTTCTGATTTTATGTATCTTTAATATTGTCTTCATTTAATATTTTCTATTTTCAAAAAATAGTATACTATTAGTGATCATTTATAAGACATAAAGTGGTTTTGTTTAAATTGCACTGACAAAAGTTTTAAAACAAAATAAATAGGATATATGACTAGTGTTTTGTATTTCAGTACTGCAAATATGATATTAAATAGATAATGGTGCAGGATTTCATAACATCTGCCCCTTTTGTAAGATTTTTTAAAAAATCTAATTAAACAATGTTTACCCATAAAAAATGGCAATTATCTTAGTACTTCCACTGATGAACTGTATTCATTTCCAGTAATATATTAAGGAAGTGTCATTATGTTGTTTTTTTATAATTGTAGTTTGAATTGTTGAGTTTTATGTTAAGTTATTAATAATACAGGCTAGGTGAATAGTAATAATTTCCTTTTTCAAAGAGAATTAGAATGTTTCTAGTCAATTCTCAGAAAAACTCACTCAGGACTTATTCTGGGCTCTGATCTTATCAAGAGACACTATTTTAATTACTTTTGAGATCACAAGAAAACTTTTAGCAGGTTCCTTGCAGTAAGCGACATTTTCCTCTGTGTTATTCATAAGTTGTCATACAGAATTGAATCTGCAGGGACAATGATAAGAGATTAAACGCCTGCAGTTATGTTCATTCTACAAAACCTGCTTCTCAAATGAAAAATATCAGGAAATGTCTCTGGATATTCCCTTCCACCCTGTGGCTCTTACAACAATTTTTTTGCCCCCTCTTCTGCAAAGTTCCTTGAGCCACAGTGGGTGAGCTTAAGTCTACTTTAGCATTGCGCTCTCAGCAGCTTCTGGAATTTTGCTTTGGTGCGTTTTGAGTATCCTCAGTGTCTGTCTTCATCTTCCTAGCGCAGGTTGTCAGGCTCGCTGTGGGAACAGCACTCTTGCTCATCTCTCCACTTCCTCTGTGGTTCACCTGGGCCCTGGATGATGTGTTGGGGTGGTTCATCTCCTGCCAGGGAGTAAGCTATCATTTCTTATCTTGTTGATAGATTTTGGTTGCCCTCAGCTCTCATTGCCTACTGAAAAAGAAAAACAGATTTTCCAGTGGTGAGTGATATGAGCATTGCTAATTTAGAGAGATTTTGATTGCCTGATCCCACATTGACTGACTGCTGCTCTCACAACTCATAACCTATAACCCCACAGTGAATACCAGCAATCCCACTGGGGAGGGCTCTTAGTAGAGGAGAGGCAGGAAAGAGTGAAGTGATGGTACCAACTCATGATGTGTCCCTACAAAGTTTCTACTTAATAATAATAATGAGAAATGGTTATTATGACCCAACAACAACAACAAACAGGAAAATACATCAGTATTTAAAAAAAGATAAAGCATGTTTAAAAAGCCACAAACTATGCTCAGGGTTCTATAGGTAAGACTGACTTTTGTGTTCAAAGAAGTAAGTCTTTCAGCCTGGCTCATTTGCTATTTAAAACACAGGCTGAGATGCACAAAGTGATACATGTATGTGGAGTTCATTTGCAGTGGCTGGAGGTCCTGGCATTTTTTTCTCTCTCACTCCTTGCAAATAAATAAATAAAATAATCTAATAAAAACATAGGCTGGCACAGATGGAGCAAACTCTTCAATAATTCACAGAGATCATTTATCTAACTGCAGTCACTGTTAATGGAGGAGAGATTATTTTCCGACCACAAAATTTAGGTTAGGCAGTCACACATTCATAATCATTTTCTCCAAATCAGATGCCATTATTTGACCAGCTGACCTGTATTCTTTATAACTAAAGCACAATTTTAGAATAGAGTATTTTTTCCCAATTTTTTTCTGACAGGTGTTGATTATTGATTGCAAACAATTTTTGGACATGTGTGTTTTCTAGATTACCACCTCATGGATGATAATGTACCATTTCATGTGTGGAGATGAAATGAGCAAATGATGCAAAAGAATTTGTAATCTGTGTATAAACATGTGTTTTCCCAGGTCTTTTTGGTCAGTAAGAAGATGTACCTTTCAAGCATCTGGTAATATTTCTCTGGAGGCACATCTTTTTCATCTTCAAAAAGTGTGCACTAAATTCCTAATGAAAATAATATATGTGACCAAGGTTTTCATTCATATAGTATCTCTCTTTGCTAGTAATAATTCCAATGTCTAGAATAAAGGTAATATATTTTCTTCTCAGCAGGACATGTTTTTCACTCAACCAGGACCATTGAAAATGGCTTTTCTATGTTGATACATGAATGATTTACCCATTTGTCCAGTAAATGTTCCAGATCATTCTGGGTGGACACAGTGGTTTTGCAAATGTGCTGCTCCTGTCTCTCCACCTGGGGCTGTGATTGTGAGAAAGACTAAATAGTTCATTTTCCAGACAGGAATTTATGGGAGAAAAATGTATGTTTGATGAATCTTTAATAAATATGTTGTTTACTGATTGAATATTGCATCAACTGTTGCAATGTGAAATATATTTGAAAGTAAAAAGATTAAATATTACAAATCAGACAATTTCAGGCAGGCAGACCTGACTTGAGATAAAGGTCAGTAGCCATCTGTCCCTCCATCCAATTTAGTAGAGCAGAAGGTGTGTCATGTCATGCCTGAGCTGTTTTCAAATGCATGATAACAAAAAAAGTGAAATCATTTGGAAGGTGATTTTTTTTTGAAATTTCCTTTCAAGCATCTTGCTTCCTAAGATAAACAAAAATAACATGTTTAGTTTTTTCTCGACTTTTTCTCTATGGAATTGGCAAAAGTGATATAGCCCCCTAACCAAGATGAATTCATACTATACATAGTATAGTGCTGCAAATTATAGTCAAGACAGATATTGGAAGACAGAGGTGTGACATTACAAGACAGGGGCTCTGTGCAATAAACATGATACACATTTGTCACAGATGGACCAGGATTCCATGCAGAAATGTTGCCCACCTGTTCTTTAAATAGCTTCTCATCATTCCTTGTTGATTATTATTAACTTGCTTATTAAGTAAGCTGCACTTGCCTCTTTCTGGGATTTTTGTGAAAACCCATGAAGACAGCATTCTGAGCTCTGGTGTTAGCAAATAAGTCAGCCTTCTGGAAGGTTCTAGGTGGGTAAGGGCCCCAGAGCAATGAAACATGTAAACATGACAATTCTTTTTAGCTGCATCAACTCTTTTTGGTATTCCCACAGCCGCTCTCAATTTTCTCTCTTTATAACAACTCAGTAAGGGGTTTTACCAGAGCAGACAAGCATGAAATTAATTTTCCATAGAAGTTTACCGAAGCTAGGAAACTTGCAGGTCAGTAATATTGGTATAAATCCTGATGCTAGCCTGACTTTTTTTTTATTTTCTTCTTAATTGCAGTGAATTTTATCAACATCAATTCCAGAAAATATACTCTATTGAAAGCTTTAAGGGAAGGACTAGTTTCTTTCACAAATTATTTCTTAATTCATAGCCAGTGTTGTGGTAATCTAACACCCTGGATTCTATGTCCATAGCAAGATTAGTCCTCCATTTTCTTGGCACTTACAATATGTGACATAGAGAATGAGCAGTGGAAAGGTCTGTCTCCTCTTATACCTCATCCGTAGCACAATTCTTTTTAAAAATAGAAAACTCTGCTTATATAAATTTAGCTTGGGGTGGATGGAGAGATGGCTTAGCAGTTAAGGTGCTTGCCTGCAATGCCTAACGACTTGGTTCTATTCCCCAGTACCTATGTAAAGGCAGATGCACAAAAGGGTGCATTGCATCTGGAGTTCATTGCCAATGGCTGGAAGTCCTGAGACACCCATTCTCTCTCTCTCTCTCTCTCTCTCTCTCTCTCTCTCTCTCTCTCTCTCTCTCCCTCTCTCTTGTCAGGTATAGACCAATCAGCTGTCTCTCTGAATTACCTGGGGGAACCTTTAAAAAGCTTGCCTAAAACAAAGGCCAAACTCTCTTCTTTTCTACATGGTGTCCTAGAAGAAGGACTTCTGAATCTCCAGGCCTTAGAAAGGCAAGGCCTTCCTCAACCCCAGCCTAAAAGTCTCCAGATTTTTCCCACATGAATCCTTTCCCTCATGATGGGAACCCTCTGTTATCTTTTCTTCTGCTGCTTGTTTAGCTGAACAGCATAAATTCTGTTAACCTCTCCACGTTTTCTCCCCACACTGGTGGCTGGAGAACTCTGTAACTCCCCATGTTCCCTTAAATAATAAAGCCTCCCACTATACCTTAATATCTGGTTGTCTATGATTTTAATTCTTTAACTTTGTAGACAAGAATCTGGGTACTCTTTAATTTTTGAGGTGCATTGGAATTTTTGAGCTGGGCATTATCTAAATTCTAACCCCCAGCTCACCCCATCACCACACTCTCTCTGTCTCTTTTCTCTTTCTCTCTCTCTGTTTCTTTCTCTCTGTTTCTCTTCTCTTTCTCTCTGCTTACAAGTAAATAAGCAATTTAAGAAAGGAACAATTTATTTTTTAAAAAAATTAATTTGGGTCATTTCTGTCCTCCATATTGTTAAACCCAAAAGGCTCCTTATGTTTGGGAAAATTCACTTACATGTAATTGTTTCTTTAAAATCCTTAGGAATTATATTCTTCCTATCTTAAGGATGGAATTGCTTGACAAACAGGTAAGAGTCCTCTAATGTGGGTCTAAGAATTTCCAGTTCTTAGTTCTTAATCTAGAGGAACTTGGAGTGCTAAGCAGCCTTGGGAATTATGCGGAGTGGTTTTGATTCTGCAGACGTGGGCTGGTTCGGGCTTCTAGAGAGTGCTCATCAGGGATTGTCTTGCTTTCTCCTGCCCTTTAGGAAAACTTCCCTATGCAGTCACTGCTGAACGCATCCAGGCTTGTTGTGAAAGGCTCAGATGGGTCCTTGCTTTGCACCAGGGATGTGAGCTCCTGGGACTCCTCACTCCTTACTGCTAACAAGTCAGGTGGAAATACTGCCTCCCTTGTCCTGAAGCTGATGTATGCTTTCTGATTGGTCTTTGAGAGCATGTTCTATAGAGTGAAGGTTTTGTGGATGAAGTATGGCTCCTGCTTGTCCATTCCCCCAGAGAGGCAAATGGGGTGTGGTATTTGATTTCTTTGCTATGGAAATTTGGGAGCTAACAGACTGGCTGTATAAAATAGTGTGTCAAGTGAAGAGCCTCCTGGATCTACTCTAGCCAAGGGTGACAACACTTTGCAATATATGTATAATATTTAACAAATATAGGACACTTATTAGGTGAAAGGCAGAATCTTAAATTCAATGGCTGTTTATCCAAAGCAGCAGTAACAGAAGGTTGTGGTGTCTGTCGCCAGACAGATTATACATGTAAAAGGAGAACACAGGCATTTCAAGAACAGATATTGGGCAATAAGAAATAGCAGTAGCTATTCGTTGAATGTTTTAAATGCTCATTATATTCTGACAAATGTCCCATGTGGTTGGGACTTAATTTTCAGTATTTGGGAGAGCATGAAGTTCTGAGAGTTTGAGTCATTTGTGCAAGGATGCACAACTATTATTAGAACTAGAATTTGAAGCAAGAAAAACCTGACTCAAGTATCATTTCGCTGGACTATTATCTGTTTTTCCAACTTTTCTACATACTATTGGCATTCTTTTTTTTAAATCTTTATTGTCAATCAGTAGATACATTGTATGAGCAAATCTTTTGATGATATCCCCATTTCTCTCCTCTCTGTTCCCAATCCACTGGGGACCCTTCTCAGTGCGCACACTGGATCTGTCCATGGGGTGGAAGGTTATGAATTACACAAGAGGTAGCCAATTTCCCCCCTTAGTGTATTATTACTGAGGGGGGCATGTCTCTGGATATTCTCCACCATGGCTCTTACAATCTTTCCGCCCCCTTTTCCGCTCAGTTCCCTTAACCATGGTGGGTGAGTTTTATGTCTGTTTTATTGTTGTGATCTTAAGTGTCTCTGGACTTCTGCTTTGGGTTGTTTTGGGTATCGTTGATGACTATCTCCATTGACTTTTCCTGAGTTATCTGACTTGTTGTGGTGATTGGTCTCTTGTTTATCTCACCACTTTCTCATAGGTTTCATTTGTGCTCTGTGTGATAGGTGGTTCATCTCCTACCAGGATGAAGACCGGGAGTTGGTGAATTCTGTCTGTCTGAATTGTAGCAATAGCTGCAGAAGACTGAGCCTTAAATTTCACCCCAAGAGACAGAATAGACGGGGTGGTACTGGTACATCATCTTGCAGGTGGAGAAGCCACAGAATGATTTCGCTTTACTGTGTCACAATGTTAAGGTGGGAAGAAGCAGGAGCTAAAGGTGTAGAAGGGAAGAGCAATGTGTGTGGGGGTCTTGGATGTGGCAGGAGATGGAAGGATTAGGAGATTAGGAGAAGCAGGGGATAATTTGGAGAAGGAAAGAGCACACAGTATGGAGGCCTGAGCAGCCAGCATGAGAAGATTATAGTGTGGATTAATAGGAGTGCATCAGTCAAGGCTAACTAAGCAAACAAAACGACTTCAAGGGGCTGGAGAGATGTTGGCTCAGCAGTTACGATGCTTGCCTGCAAAGCCTAATGACCCAGGTTTCATTCGCTAGTACCCATGTAAGCCAGATGCACAAAGGGGCCCATGCATCTGGAGTTTGTTTGCAGTGGTTGGAAGCCCTGGTATGCCCATTCTCTGTCTCTGTTCTATCTCTTTCTGCTTTAAAATAAATAAATATATTTTTTAAAAACATCAAATTTTACCTTGGGAGAAGACTAACATGGGATTTGTGCACACTCCATATGATGGAAAGGAAGGACTGCATATAAGATTTGCCCAAACTGATGATGGAAGGCAGGAGAGCCAAACACTGGATAGTGTGATGAGGCAGGAGAATGACATCATAAAAACATTACACAGGGGCTACAAAATCAGCAGACGAGAAACACCTGCTGGCAAAGAGACTGCTGGGTAACTAAGCAAAGCCCACAGCATCCAAATGGTTCCTTAAAGTCCCTTTGGACAAGAGAGAGATAGACAGGACAGCCAACATCCTCCTCTGCAGGGCTGGCACAGGGCACGTGCATACACCATACCATATGGACACATCACACATACACACTGAGATTTTCTACAAAGCAAGAGATTTAAAGCTAGAGTTAAGGAAGGTAAGAGAGGCAAGGCACTTAGAAAAGGAAGAGGACATATACAAGAGCATGAGGGCTTCTCAGGAGATTTATGCTTAATGGACACACAAACACACAGACACACACACACACACACACACCACATGGTAATTTTGCTGGCTTCTGAAGTTACATGTCAAAGGCTTTCCACAAAACTGAAATGAGGTCACAGGGTATTTCCTGAGGTCACTGGATAGGATTACCATTGATAAGGTTAAGCCCAGGGGGTTAAGACATGTTTTTTTTTTAATATTTTATTTTTTGCAAGAAAAGAGAGACAGAGAGCGAATGGGCACACCAGGGCCTCTAGCCATTGCAAAATAACTCTAGATGCATGCACTACTTTATGCATCTGGTTTTATGTGGGTACTGAGGAATCAAACCCAGGTTGTTAGGTCTTGAAGACAAGTGCCTTATCCACTGAGCCATCTCTCCAGACATGTTTTTATTGTAAATGAAGTTTATAGTCTTGTTTATGTGATTTCCAGAGATTTATAAAACAAGGTTCAGATCTTGGAAAAGAAGTAAATCCATACTCCAAGGTCAGATGTGCTCAGGCTTGGTTCCTTGCTATTTTATCATTCATAAAGCATCTCCATGAAAAAGAGTCTTGTCTCTATGTAGAAAACCTTCATGGTCTTCATGATCAGTGCTGGAATCCTCAATTCTCAGGCCAAAGACTTGGACCAGACTCCACAGTAAGGAGCCCCCATCTATTCAAATGTCCCTTATTTTTTCCTGTCTTTCAGTTTTATTTTGTCAATCTAAATATATATACTCCCAGCCAGCAATTATATTGCTAGGCACATGCCTCAAAGTTATTCCTGTGTAGATTGTCAACAAGATTTCCGTACAATAAAAAAGCAGTGTTTGTAAAGTAAAAGCAATAAACCAAGAAAACAATCCAAAGTTACTTTAAGGCTCATTCCCAGGCAAACAAGAAACCTGATTTAAATACAAGGAAAGTGAAGGAGCAGTCTTTCTGTAAAGACAATTGAGTTTTGAAGATGTAAGTTTTGATGAGTGTACTAATCCTAGGAGTGTGTACAAACATGCTTGGAACTTGGTTCCTCTTGAACTATAGCAATTAACCCTCTCCTTAATTGCTAAAGGTAGTGGTTGGACCACCGGTTCCCTTCCAGCTTTAAGGTTCTAGGGTTGAAGATGTCATTGGAAAGATGAATTAATCACCTGCTCAACCTTCCCAAGTCCATGTTCAGGAACTGAAGTCCCTAGTCTTAGTATGTCTTGTTTGCACAACTTAGGGCAGAAAATTGTTATTCTGCCCGAAATACCTTACTTTCTGATTGCTGTACATCAAAGTGAAGGGCCTGCCATAATTCCTCAGCTGTGGACCTGAGTGATTGTGTGTGTCCTGGAAATCCTTTGTCTATGACCTTGTCACTGTATTCAGAAAACAGGGAACACACGGTAACTTGTTTCAGAGTCTAGGTATTTGATTTTCATTAGTATTTAAGCATTGACTATTAAATTATAGAAGAATTTTATTTTCAATGCATATTATTGGAATCCTAGAAAAACTGTTTACAAATACTATATCTATATCATATGAAAAACCTGAACAATCCAACTATATTTTTATGAGGTGACATTGGTGTTCATTTCTAAATAACAAAGCCCCTGATTTTTAGTGTACTTATTTTAGGGCCACAAACATGACGTCTATATTCCTTTCTGTAAGACATTAGAATAGGGCTGGAGAGATGGCTCAGCGGTTAAGGCATTTGCCTACCAAGCCTAATGACCCCTGTTCAACTCCCTAGTGCCCACATAAAGACAGACAGTGTCTGGAGTTCGTTTGCAGCAGTAGGAGGCCCTGTCGCACCCATTCTCTCTCCTATGTCTCTCTGCCTACAAATAAAGAAAAGAATGAATATATTTTTAAAGACATTAGAATAAACGTCTGATTGCTGAAACATGTTTGTCTTTCCAGCACCTTAATTCCATAGGGGATCTCATTGAACAGTGTAATGTGTGGTTCCAATGGGGAAGTTTGTGGCTTCAGAGAGTAAGGACATTGTTATACCAGATGCTGTTGACGCGATGAGACGCGATGAAAATCTTATGAAAGATTCAGATAGTGAGGATGGCTAAATGAATGCAGCATCACTGAACTGTGTACTTACTAGGGTTCAAGTGATAAATTCTTGGTGTGTATATTATACAATAAATAGTGGAACCATGGTGATGGATTGCCGGGTGTTGTGAGGTTTGGACTAGTTCCTATGCATTCAAGGGCTGTTGGTCTTCTATTCAACAAGTACGTTCTCCGCAGTCTTCATTTTATTCCTATCCTTTTATCATGAAGCTAAATAAACTACATTCCCTTCTGTGATGGTTAGGTTTTGTTGTCAACTTGATCTTTTTAATTATCTTGGGTGGGTCTCTGAGGATGTTTACAGGAAGGCAGCCTCTCAGCAAGGGGCAGGATGTAAAGAATCTGGAAGTAAACATCCTTTCCTGTGTGGGCTATGCAGGAAGGAAATTCCAGAGACTCAGGAAACCATTAAGTCTGCAGAAGGGTTGTAAGACCCCATCCTAAGGCTATGTAAAGGGGAAGAAATTCTCTCCTTGCCCCTCCTTCCTGTTTGCTGTTCTGTGTGTGTGGTGTAGGTAATGGGTTTTTCTCTCTGCTTGGGCCTGTGAAAGAAGGCCAGATTCTTTCACTATTACAGAACTTTCCCTCAATCTGTAGTTTCAAAAAATACTTTCCTCCCCCAAATTGTGCCTGGTTTGAAGATTCATCCCAGTGGTATGTGGCTGACTACAGCACATTCTTAGTTTCTGGAACAGAGTTCCTTTCATGCTTATGGGTATGGTCTGGTTCTACTTCTGATGGGGGAGTCAACATTCACACTTCTGTCTTCGAACTGTTATATCTTGCTTACAGGATCCAACTATGACAGGTCTTGATGTGGAAATTGTCTTATGGCTGATATGTATTTAGCCCCACTGTATGAAAACAAATAATTTTGTTTAAATTTGTATTTTTAAAAATCAAATATGTGTAGGCTAGCATATAACCATAAAATTGGTAGGTATTACATGTATTTATGTATACAATTTATATTTAATATAAATATAAAGTTATAAAAATAATATTATTGCATATTAACATACTATAGCCAATACTAAATATTACAATTTTATAAATAAATGTTAACGTATATTGTTAATCAAAATGATCTGGAGATTAAGACCTATGATTTTGTTAATTTATTCAGTCAATTTTCACTTTATCACCTTCTTGGATACACATTTAGTGACTTATGGTATAATTAGAAAAATGGCCAAAAATATTCTCAGCTTTAGCCTAGAAACTGGATATAAGGATGTGTCATTTTCTACTAAGTATTAACAGAACTCTGGAGTTTTAACTGCAAAGAAAGACCGGAATGGCTATCATCCCCCTCAGGGGACAGTTTCCTCAAAAGAAAAATAGTGATAGGTCAAGTTCACCCATCATGGTGTGTGGTCTTCCAATGTTTGAATTCTAGAAATGCCAAGGTCTAAACGGAAGTTGGGAAAATAAAGACATGAGAATGTTGACATTTCCCGACAGTCTTTGAAGGAGATACTGGATAGGAGTGACACCTACAACTGCATTTATATCTAAATGAAGGATTTGAAATTTATTTTTTGTAGCTTCAAAACTGTAAGATTGTTTTAAACCCAGGAGATGAATACAAGAAGATTGTGACTTGGGAAATCATCATAACTGGCTTCAAAACTCGGGTCATGTCTTTCAGCAAGCACATGGTGTTGCTGTCAGCTTTCTAGTTGCTGTGCAAGAAGAACCCAAACAAAGCAGCTTGTGGAGGAATGGGTTTATTAGGCTTACGGACTGGAGGGGAGACTCCATTCTGGCAGGGAAAACGATGGCATGAGCAGAGGGCTGGACATCACCTCTGCCACAGCACTGCAAACAGCGGCAGGAAGGTGTGCCAAGTACTGGCAAGGGGGAGCTGGTTTATAACCCCCATAAGCCCACCCCCAACAACACAGCTCTAGTAAGGTTATAATTCCCGAATTGCCATCAGCTGAGGATCGATCGATCAGAACACATTCATTTGTTTGTGGGGGACACCTGTATCCTGCTCTCCATCTCAGTTTGTTTAAATGGGATTCATGACAGGTTTGTTTCAGTAGAAGATGTGATAATACACACTAAATATTGAAGACAGCACTGACATACAGTGAACATGTAACACACAGTAATAATCACCCTTTTCTTGTAGCCAAATGAACCATAGAATCTTGTTTTGGAAGCAGTTCCTTGGAGGAATTCTCTCTATAATATTTCTGAGAAGTGTTCAAGGGCCACTTACCGCTTGAGTAAGAGTGCTTACCGCTGCATAAGTGTCCTGTTTGCTTCTGAACTGGTTTGATCATTAGAAAATAATTTTCTGTCCCTCCAGCCTCTACCTACCTCTTCCTCTTCCCGCCTTCTTCTTCCTATAACATGTCTACTTCCTCCACATTGATTCCTTTCACAAGCAGTATTTAAAGACATTTTTCTTTTTCCATACATCTTCTCATTTTGAGGACAAATCTTCTAAATTGATCTCTTTCACTCTCACATGTGCCTTTGTTAGGCGTCTCAGGAACTGGTGGCTGATCCAAAATTGAGTTTAAACTTCTACATCAAAAACACCAGGGCTGGCAAGATGGCTCGGCTGTTAAATGCACTTGCTTGCAAAGCCTCAAGGTCTGAGTTTGAATCCCTAAGTACCCACATGAGGCCAGATTCACAAAGGGGCACGTGCACCTGGAATTTGTTTGCAGTGGCAGAAGGTCCTGATGCACCCATACTCATTCTCTCTCCCTCTCTCTCTCCTTCCCTCCCTCTCTCTCTCTCCTCTGCCCTGTCCTATCAAATAAATAAATAAATAAATAAATAAAATATTTTTTTAAATTTAAGTCTTTTTTTCCTTCTCTCTTCTACTCATCAGGAAGTAGACAAGTGATTTTGTTGTTTCTTTCTTTTTGATAGATCTGAACTGCAGAATATAAGTTTACATTATACCATGAGCAGAAAATTTGTCTCCTACTTTAAAGCATAAAACATAATCCTAAAAGGAACTGATAGTCTTATACAACATATACAGGATAAAGTAAAATTAAAATTCTTACCCCGGAATTGCTTGCAGTCTAAAATAGAGAAAATCAGTATTGTTAGAAACATTCTGGAATCTAAGCAAAGCAATTCTGAGTTCATTACACAGTTAGTGAATATTGTTTATTTAAAGCACAATTAAAGTTTTCTGAGATCTTTTTGTTAATTATCTTTCTCTCTTTTGGATATTTTTTAATTCCTGAGATATAGCAATAAGTGCAATTAAAAACTTTCATTAAGAAACAGTTGAGTAGGCTATGGATTGGGAACTTTGTGGAGAGATTTAAATAGAACAATTGCCCGTGTTTTAGTTGTATTATTTTAGAAAAAAAAATCAGAATGTAAACAATTTCTCTTCAGGGTTGAAATTCTAACAGAAGTAGTCATCTGCTTACATAGTATAATTTACATAACAAATTTTTCTCCTTGGCTATGCTGATTGAAATTAAACCATTAGTGATTCATTCTTTAGGTGTAGTAAGCATTGTGGTCTTTCTGCAGGACTTTTAAAAAGCTAATGAACATGAAAGATCCGCAAGGAAATTGCACCCTTTGTGATTTAGCAAGTTGCAATAGATTTCTTTCTCAGTAGGGCAACATAAATGTTTGTGTTTAGAGTGAAATACACAAAGACACCCATTAAAAGTTGAAAGGGGATAAATTTTCAAAAGATATCCTTTTGGGGGCTAGAGAGATGACTCAGCAGTTAAGGCACTTGCCTGTAAAGCCCAGTTTTGATTTCCCAGTACCCACGTAAAGCCAGATGTACAAAGTGGTACATGAGTCTGGATTTTGTTAGCAGTGGCTGGATGCTCTGGCATGCCCATTCTCTCTCTCTCTCTCTCTCTCTCTCTCTCTCTCTCTCTCTCTCTCTCTCTCTCTCTTCAAATAAATATATAAAATAATAAATAAAATTAAATAATAAAACACCCATTGGAGAGACATGTACTAAATAAAAAGTCAGTATTCCTTGATTCATAATTCTGGCTCCAATGACTCCTGTCTTGTTTGGTGTTCTCGGTACCCAGGGCTCACTGCCTAGCAGGATCTCATGAATGAATAATTAGGAGAATTCTATCCCGCAGGACGTTTGGCAGGTGATGGTTCTGTTAGTTTCTGGGACCTTTGCATTCTTCCTCTTCTTCACATTCAAAAAAAAAAGGACCAAATGCTTATGCCAAGCTTGGGCAGTATTTAAAGAGAATATTGTTAGGCCATCATTTCCTTGGTGACAACATTTCAAAGACCCTTCTAGCTGCTAGATAGCCCAGAGCGGCATAACAGTTGGTTTAGGTGAACGCATAACATATTTTTCTAATGTAATAGCTTTCACAATTACTAACCTTAATTAATCCTCTTAATGGTAAAAAGTTCTTAATCTTTTAAATATTGATTTGGCCCAACACATAATTTCCCAGGTAGGTAAGCCTAATATCCACTTAATAATCCTATGAAATTCTTCCTTTTGTCAAGTACTCTTCTTGGTTAATATCTATAGTGAGTCGATCATCACTGTTAATAATACCTGTGGACCTTGCACTGTAATGAGACCATTTGCTGTTTACTTTTAAAAATAGTTAAGTAAGAATATTACAAAATTTCCTATCCGATGCGACCAGAGCCAGTATCTCAGCCAAAGTTGGTTACAATGAGGTCTTTGTAACTGTGACATTTCTCTCTTTGTCTTAATGGACAGTGACGCACTCTTGAAAGTGTAGGCTAAAGGTGATCCTTTTGCCAAGGGTGTCTACCATCACGGACTCTTTGTGATGATTCTGGTTGCAGAGAATCTTCTGGAAGCTCACGGCATCGATCTGCTCAGCAGCTTTTCCTTTCTCCCTCTCTGCCAAGAAGTTTCCTTCCTCTCTGATCCCTTTCCATCCAAAATGAACTTGGCAATT
>PVHP010016441.1:0-35887 GCA_004024765.1 Zapus hudsonius | reverse complement strand
AAAATGTTCATATTCTCATTTTAATTTCTATCACATGGTCTACACACCTCTAAATAGAGTCCCATTAATATGTGTGTATACATGATATCATTAAGCTAATCAATAAAAATATCCTCCACTATGCAAGAACCAGTTCTGCTTTAATATTATCTGAAACCAAATTCCCTTAGGCATTTAAAAAATACAAAAAGGAGGCTTTGTTACTCTTTCAGAGATGAAGAGCACTTCCTGAAATTCAGCTGTGAAGCTGGGTGTGGTCCCAACATTTGGGAGGTTCACATTGGAGGAACACCATGATTTTGAGACCATCCTGGGGGCTAGAGAGTGAGTTCCAGGTCAGCCTGGGTCAAAGTTAGACCTTGCTGGGAAGAGAAAAAAAAGGTGGGGTGGGAGGGGCAAATACGAGACAGTCTGGCTTATAAGCAGATTCAAGACAAAACCATGGTGATTGTCTAGACTTGTCCACTCGTGCTCCAAGAGTGGATGTTCCTGATCCTGTCCAGGGTTCTTCTGGGTAAGAAACACTCATGTATGTAAAACAACGGACTCTCACCTGAAATAGATGGAGGAACACTCTATACTTTGCAATTCACAAACATGGGTGTTTTAGACATGAAAGCATACACAATTCAATTCCCGGGGTATCAGTAACAAGAACAGAGCATGCCCAAATCTTACTCCATCATGGAGGGCGGGATGGTGCAGCAATCCTGGATGGCGGTGAGCGGGGATGTCAGGTGAGCCGTGTAAGATGCTTCCACAACTTGCTTGTTCCGATTGACCACATCCAGGTACCGGTTGAACTTCTCACGGATTTTTTTGGCTAGCTGTGGATGACAGGTGAGCAAAATATATCACCCATTGCCCTTTTCCTAATAAACAGGTCCATTTGTATCACAGGCTGCACACATTCAACTTGGAATAAAGCAAAACACACACACTCAAACTGTCTTCATGTTGAGGATGGGAAGATGACAGAATGTCCAGATGTAATGGTAGGGAATAATAAAACCTGCCTTATAATGGATGCTGGTGTGCTACACACTTCTCATGTGCCTATGAAGAAAATACCTACCCATAAATGCTCTGCTGAAGAAAGGATGATTAAGGCCACTGATGGTAGTACTGTCAACATGAAAGGAGGCACTGTGAGTTAAAGCACAAAATAACAGGGTTGGAGAGATGGTTCTGCGGTTAAGGCACTCTCCTGCAAAGCCTAAGGACCTGGGTTCGACTCCAGTACCCACATAAAGTGCATAAAGTGGTCCATCATCTTGAGTTCCTTTGTGATGGCTGGAGGCCCTGGCACGTCTATTCTCTGTCTGTCTCTCTTCTCTTTCTCTCTCTACTTGCAAATAAATACATAAATTTTTAAAAAAATAACAACAGAATAATGATGTGGGGGTTGATTTTCTATGCCTTGTAGTTCTAGATGGGGATTTATGAGAAAGAAAGGAGTGACACTCAGTGTCTTCTGCTATACAAGCCAAGAAGACAGCCCTGCCGTCTTCGATGTGAACAGCGACTCTAGAGATGCATGAGGTAGACATCCATTTAAAGCAAGAGGCACAGTTAGAAATAAACTTCTAAGGTGGTCTGTTACAGCTTTCAGATGGACAAATGTCGTTTTTAACAGCTGTGAACAGAACACTTTATCATGATTTACTTTCAGGCGGGATAATGAAAGCAAATTGATAAGCACTTCATTGTTCCCATCAAATACCACAGCTTAATTACAGATCTCCGAGGAAAATAGCTTGTTTTTCTTCCTCTTCTACAAAATGTTACCCAAATGAAATGACTGATAGAATTATGGCTAATTGGTTTTGCAGAGCTATTCATTAACAGCACACCAGAGGAGAGCTAACCATCTCCTCTGGGTCATGCGGCTCACAAGATCCAATAGCCTGCAGGCTGAGAATGTGGAGCCAAGTCAGAGGTCTCCACTGCTTATTTTTTAGCCTTGATTTCTCCACTCCCGAGTAATTTGCTCAATTAAAGAGCTGAAGACTCTCAGTTTCCCTAAAATTTACACCAAGAAGGTTTGGAAATTTGTCCAGACATTGAATTAAAAAAAAAAAAGAATTTAGTGTGTTCAATTGGATAGTGAGTTATCTAAATTCATATTCTATTTTTAAAACAGGAGTAGTGGGGCTGGAGACATGGTTCAGCAGGTAGGAACATATGCTGAGCAAGCATGAGGAACATGAATTGGATTCCCAGCATTCATGGAAAAAGCCAGGTTTGGTTGCACAAACACTTAACCCCTGTATTTTGGGGGGCGGGGTCCAGACCAGCTGGGTTTGCTGATCACCAGTCTTACTGAAAAACTGGGAGCTCTGATTCTGAGATAGATTGAGACTCTATCTCAGAGAAATAAGGTGGAAGAAACAGAGGGTACCTCTGCACACTCAGTGTGCACGCACACACACATGAAGAGAATTAAAAAAGGGAAGAGTTGTTTATCTTTAAAATTAACATGTCCACCTACAATTCTTCCTGAACTATAGTAGCATTTAAAAACGTAGATTTTTCTATACAGGATCACTGCCATATTATGGGCAATAAGTTAGCACACTCCTAATGTTGTTCCCCAGGGGACAAATGTTTCGACACAATTCTGTTTGCCATAACATGGTAGAAGCTGTAACCAAGTAGACAGGTAGGGGACCAGAAAGAGTATTTGTCTTTCTATCCATCTATCATCTAGATATCAATTATTAATCAGATCCAATGCAATCCAGTCCTGCAGGGATCAGACTGATGGCCTTGTGCATACCAGGCGTGGATGAGCTCCACTACTGAGTTCCATCCCGAGCCCAGGATGTTTTCAGAATATACAACTCTTTCGAAAACCAGGTTTTATCTTTTCTTTCTTGGTTCTGACCTTTGATAAAATAAATATTAATTTCTACTTGTAAGTACCACATTGTTAGGAACAAATGTCCTGGAACAGGAGAAAGGTAAAGTATTCTTGAAAGAACTGATTTTTAAATAGCATTTTCACCAATTCTCTTGAGAATGTGCATAGGACTTATACTCATGTCTTTCGTGAACACTTCAAAAAAATTTTTTAATTACTTTGTGTGTGTGTATGCTCTCGTGCACATGTATCACATGCCCACATCGGGGCCTTTTGTCACTGCATACAAAATGCCAGATGCTGGCATGAAACACAGTCTGCGGCCATGAGTAGGCTGACCACACCTCCTACTGGGAGAGAAAAGCAAACCAAGAAAGGAGCACTAGTGCAATGGAGGAGCCTGGGCCTGGGGGAGACAATCAAGAGCTATTAAATTTGGCCAAATATTCCACTCAGTGAGGGGGAACCCTTGATTGGAACTGGGGATTCAGGGCGATATGCACCGGATCCCATACTCTTGGGCTCCCAAGAAAAGATGCACTATGTGAGCAACTGCCGGGGAGGCTACTAAAAATAGAAGCTAGGTTATCCAGAATGGTGTATATTTGTTAATTGATACTGATCTAATTCTCCAATGGAGATTGTGTTTGTATTTTTCAGGATACAGCAAAAGAGATGTGACCCATATAACCCTACCAACCGACCGCAGGCAGAAAGCTGAGATCCTGGCAAGAGATGAGCCACCACAGTCATACGGTGGAGGATCCATATGGAACCCCGCAGAGAATGATTGGATGAACAAGGGACCCACAGCCATAGCCATTTAATCAACAAAGGATAAGCCAGTGAGACAGAAACCAACAAATCTCGACACAAAAATCCCTAAGCTCACAACATTAAAGCAACCTTAATACTCGCCCACCACGACTCAGGGAACTGAGTGGAAGAGGGGGGCGGAAAGATTGTTAGAGCCGTGGTGGGGGAGAATATCAGAGACTTGGCAACCCTCAGTAACAACACACTTGGGTCAGGAGAACCAGGCTGAAGACTGGGCTATCCATGGTCCCCTACCACAAAGACTGATACAGATGGCCCACGGAGGAGGATATCCAGCTGACTGGGGATGGGGAGGGGGGCAATGAGGAATTGGGGATAACAACTCATTGTTGGCCCACTAAACTATGTAACTCATTATGGACAATAAAAAAATAAAAAGAAAAGAATAGATGACCCCCATAAAACAAAAAACAAAACAAAACAAAATGCCAGATGCTTATACTTTGTGGGTCCAGGTTCACATGGGTGGCTGGGGAACTGAACTCAGGATGGCAGGTTTGCAAGCAAGTGCCTTTAACTGCTGAGCCATCTCCCCAGTCCCACACTCTTAATATTAACTTCACTTAGGAAATACCTAAGAGTTTCTCTACCTTTCCAGAGTCCCATCTTTAAACTACTATCTAGCTATTCTAATATGGCTCACTGCCTGATTCTACATATGCCTGGAGCTGATAATGAGTCCGACATTTTCAAATGCTTACCAAAATAATATGTGTAAGTATATTAAATTCAAATTTTAATAAGCACAAATAAATATTAGAGCTCAGTCATATGGTTCATGTCACTTTTACCAGCGATGTAACCAAGTATCTGATAGAAACAACTTGAAAGAGGAAATAATTTCACAATCCCAGAGGGTTCAGTCCATGGTCACATGGTGCCATGGACTCAGCCCAGGCATCATGGTGGTGGGAACTTATGATGCAAGAGAGTTTCATCTCATTGCAGAGAAAGCCAGACAAGAAGGACTCACAGACAAGATAACTCAAGGACTCTTCTTTCCCCCATCTCCAACGGTAACCTCCTAGAACCAGCTAGGACTCGGCTACTAATATTTCCAGAAACTGCCAAATCTATGCCACTGACTGGGGAGCAAGTACATGTGCTTACAAGGGGGTATTTCATAGTCAAAGTGTAACATGGTCATATACTGTTATGTCTGTTTTCATTATACAATGGCAGATTAAGGTAGTTGGAACAGAGGCCATATGCCTCACTGTGGTCTAGGTCATTAGGAACACAAACACATCCCAAGCTGGAGTCATAATCCTATCAGGAGGTGGGACCTACATTCCTCTTACATTCGCTGTTGAAATCTGAGCGGACTGGACTAGATGGGTTTCACCAACAGACTTACAGAGAAAATGACACTCTAACTTTCAAAGGATCATAAAAGACCATGTAACTGCTACTTGTCTCTTAGAACGCTCATCTTTATGGCAGCTCTCAAATCAAAAGCTCAAGAACCCACGTGATGTGCTTGGTTAGCAATCCAACAAAGGGCTGAGCGAGTCTACAAGTGATTCAATCTGGGCAGGAGTCAAGATGCCTCCAACTGATTTCAACCCCTGGAGTCTCCTAACGAAGCCATGAGAGTCTCTGATAGCTCTCTAGAAGAAATGCATCATACTTACAGGCCAAATTCTTTACCCAGAAAATCCACAAGCTACAGATGGTACTTTTGTGCAGCAAAGGTTAGCTGGAATATTCAGGATAGAGTCTGTATTTAAGGTGGGCTACACAGGCTGCTCATACTGACCCTACATCTGAATTACTGAGATTGTCAAGGTGGTACCTGTTGGACTATAAACCTACTGCAAAGAGATTTCAGAGTTCTTAAAAAAAGTTATAACAGCTGCCAGACAGAGGAAGTTGCTACATAGCTGCCAGACACAAGGATTCTACATTATGTGAGATGAAGTGATTAGCACAAAGCCACAAAGTGAAAGAACCACTTACTTCAAAACCAGGAATGTCTGTGAACCTGTGTGTTCACCTGCTTAGCTATGGTGCCTCAGAGACAATCACTTGACATGTTACAATATCACAGACAAATCTCACAGCTTTAGAATTCTTGTGAACAAGGACAAAGCCAGGAACAAAATGTCAGAAAGTCCTCTGCCCTGGGCTGGCTGTGGAACTATTTGGGGAATACGGATTCTGGCTTATGGGGAAGGGAGGGACTTGGGGCAATACCTGCTTTCAGTTTCCTGGTTAAACCCTCCACACCCCATAAAACCTGGCGTCTTGCACATGCTAAGCATCACTGAGTTCCATCCCAGGCCCTACGTGACTTTTCTCATCAGTAGAGACAGTAGCTGTGGACAGGGTCCAGGTGACTATGGGACAAAAGATCCTAATAATGATGTTCTTTTTCTGATTCTGTGAGCTCATCAGATTCCCCAACCTTTTTGTAATGACACCTTTTTTTTTGTCGGAAGGAAGGAAGGAAGGAAGGAAGGAAGGAAGGAAGGAAGGAAGGAAGGAAGGAAGGAAGGAAGGGTGGGTCAACATCTGCTGAATGCTTTGTGAAGTCACTGTAAGCATCTAATGTTCAGATAGTCATTTCAACCTACTTAGGTGAGGCACTACCACTGTCACTGCAGGTATTAAAGAAAGAGGGGAGTGGATCCAGGTTTGCTTGAATCCACTGTGTTCCAGGTTAAATCAATCAATCACTCAGTCAGTTGGTCAAAAACAAAAAACCCTATGGGATACACGTCTTCATTTCCCAGGGGCAGACAGACACAAGCTAGAAGGTCATTTTCTCAAGGTTACAATGCTAATAAGTGGAACTGGGCTCTACACCGAGTAGTCTTATAAGGGATCCTAATCTTTCAAATTTTATGTACATTGCTTCCTTTTGCAATACACAGTTCAACCCTCCCCACCTCCACTCCCATTTCTTTTCTTTTTAGGGAGATAAATCCCAGGCTGGCATTGAACACCTTATTTAGCTGAGAATGACCTTAAACTTCTGATCCTCCTAGCTCTACCTTCCAAATACTGGGATTATAGGTGTGTACCACCACAGCATGTTTTAAACCTGGGATTGAATCCTGGGCTTCATGCATGCTAGGCAAACACCCTACCAACTAAACTATACCCCACCCCCAATTTCAATTCAAACCTATTTTAACAAATGGTAAGAGATTTTCGGCAGACTACAATAAACTGTGCAGTCTCATTACTTTATAAGAAGAGTTAGTTTTTTTTTTTTAAAAAAAAAACATTTCACTTAGAATTCTTCAAAATTCCTAGAGAAATCAAGTTACTTTGAGGAAGGTTTGAATTTCTGGAGTCTACCAACCTTTAGGGAGAGGGCAAATGTTAAACAATGAAGTCCTATTAAAAGAAAACCTATAAAACAACATCTAGCTAATATTACCTAAGTACTTTAACCATGGTTTTTCTTTTCTAATGATTCAAATGTCTTTAAATGTTGGTTTATAACCCAGACAGAGAATAGTGTGAATGGATATTTTTCCTTTTCCTTCAGAGGAGTTGTTTCAGAATTCATTTCTTCCCCCTTCAGGATATGCACTTTAATAAGCTCCATCACATAAGCAATCAGTGTAAAGGGTAAATACCACTTCTTCACTGAAGTAACTGAGACAGATGGAGGTTATAGGTTTCTTACCCCATGACCCTCAAGCCTGAGAGGAGCTCTGTGGCCTCCAACAGAGGGAACATTAGTCATGGTAACTTGCTATGGAAAGCTCAACTAATGCTGTTTTTGTGTGTCCTCCCCCCTCCTCCTGCTCTCTCCCCTCTCAAAGCAATCTCTCTTAGTATGCTAACCAAACCCAGGTTTCTGGGCAAGCATCACAGAAACTCTTACAGTAAAGCTAGCCCATGGGGAGATTAAAGCCTGAGTGTATCTGTTAAACTGAAGAGGAAAAGCTAACCACTGTGGAACCTTCCCAGAGGCCACACGGACAGGGGCTGGAGCTCTGCAGATGGAGAAAACAAAGGACTTTCTCAACCAAAAAAAAAAAAAAAAAAAAAAAGCTACAGGTGGACAGACCCACAATCCTCTTCGATGTAATTAAAAACATTTTTTTCTTTCCACAGCCCGCTTTCATCTTCTCTCCTTCTTTATCCTCTCCCCCTTCATCCCCTAAGGGGTTCCTGAATGCTGATGAGACTTGGAGACTGAAACCATCTTGTCATCTTCGGGGTCAATTCTTAGGCTAGCCAACATCCAGCCATGGGTCAAATGATCAGTAGGTAGCATGTGGTCCCCATGGGAACGGACTCTAATTTGTCATCATCTCCAGTGACAACGTTTCATCACGACATCAATGAATTTCTTTCTCGCTGAATTTCCTCTCCCTTAATTTTCTCATCGACGTTTCTGTCATTTGCATACTTCTCCGGAGCCCCTTTTAAGCAGGAGCTTTTTACCTTAGCTTTAATGGCTGAAGAGTGAGAGTGGGGGATGGGCACACGGTTAGTCAAAGGTAAAGGAATCAAAAATGCAAAGGCCCCATAGACACACTTATTTATGACTGCTTTCTAAAAGGTAGGGCTGGAAGGAGCTTTAATGCTAAGGTAAGCTTGATTTAAAATACACAATGAAGCTGACAGGTGCAGACAGGAAATGTACCCTAGGGATGGATGAGCCCTAGCAAAATTCATACCGAATATAGAGGAGTTTTTAACATTTGACATTCAAAAACCTTTGTGCCACGGTAAGAATTTAATAGCTGATCCCTTCCCCGTTCTTCAACTGCAGCCCTTATTGCTCAAGACTAAACCTTTTGTTTCCCTTTTGAATAAGTTTTAGGACTTAGCTTTAGTGTGTGACATAGAAATAATTTTAAATATAAGCCAAGTACACACATTTAGCATCTCTGAACTACAGGGGCAGAGTTCTTCAAGTAGAAACGTCTCCCGCTCCCTGGTGCTCACTATCCAGGAAACAAACAATGCCCTGTGTCCTCATTTTGCCCTGAGTAATGGTGGTGATAATGTTCCAGAAGGACACAGAGCTCTGCCACTCATCGGTAATGCTGGCAATTTTGGCAAGTTCCTTGACTTCCCTGAAGATGCTCGCCTCATGAATAAAATCAGAGTGATGCCCCCTCAAAGGGCCTCTCCTGTGTTCAAATGAAACAAACACTCTAGAAAGTCCAGGATAAGCGCCAGGATCATTCTGCTGTCACACCCCAGTCTCTGGGCTAGGAAAATAATAGGGTGCTGGTCAGGGAAGATTGTGGGGCTCTGAAACTTTTAGCAACAGAGCTAGAAAATGAGACCTACATCATCCATTTTATTCATTTATCACCATCAACCATTTTATTCATTTATCACCGTCTCATGGCTAATTCCACATGAAAAAAACTGACTTAAGGTCTGAGGGAAGATATGTCTTTCTTAGATTTACAGGGAAATGGCTCAAGAAATAAATATGAATTAAATGCAAGTTTATCATTTACTAGGTAAAGGAGACCAAGAAAGTGTGCATTAAGCCTCAACTTAATTAGCTCTATTATACATACATATACACCATATACACACGCATACATATTGAAATACATACATTTGTTTAGTCTCACTATGTAGACTAGGCTGGCCTTGAATTTGAAGCTACTTTCCTGAGTGTTGGGATTACATGGATAAGCCACAAAACGAAGCTTAATTTCCTCTAAACTTAGAATAATAATACCTGCTTCTGATGTTGTTCCAGAACTAAGTAGGTTGCTGTCTGAAAACATTTAAATGTCCAACACAGTGAAAGTGCCAAAGACAGCAGTACTGTTGTTGTTAGTTGTTACTGTAGCTGCTGGGAACTAAAGAGTCTCTGGTATTGAACATCCCCTGTGCTTGGATCAGGGGGAGGGGCTGCAGCCCTGCCAGCCGCCAGGACACACTGTGATGAACTGTGGTGTGCAGGGTAGAGAATTAGTCTTGGGCAGTGAGGGATATTTCTCAGTCTGGACTTCAAGATGGAATCCGAACTTTTCTCTTATTTCTATGCCAACACTGCCACTTTGTGCATCTGGTTCCCAGGGAACTGAGCTCAGGCCATCAGGCTTTGCGAGCAAGGCTTTAACCACTGAGCCATCTCTCCAGCCCCGGTCCTACCATTTTTAGTGTAAGTAGTATCTTTGGTGCTTTACCACAACCTGGCTCATCTGAAGCAGGTCTTCTTGGCCATTTTTATAGTCAAGAAACCAAGTTTCAGTCGTTGCTCAAGTTCAGGCTGAGTAAAAGCAGAATTCCTCACTCATTTCCCTCAAAATAACCAACCAACCAACCACCAACCACAAATACACAGGCTCCTGCAAACTGCAACAGGCAAAACTGCTCAGACCAAGTTACTTAACTTTTAGCTATTGTCACCTACTTACGGCTCTCTCACCCTCCGTACAGTCTCATCAGGCTCCTCCTTCCAAAATGCTCTGGGACTCCCCATCTGCTCTGCTCATCTCCGGCTCCACACCACTGACCTTTCCAAGCCTGAGGACCCCAGTTTCCCCAACAAAATGGTAACATGACAAGATTTAGCATGAGGAAATAGGACTTTACCTGACGCCTTTCAATCCTTACAATAGGACCCGGTAATCCCTCTGCACTATTTTTTCCAGACAGTTCCAATGCACTGACTTGCCCAAGGTCATCCAGCTAATTAACAGAGTGATTAATGGAGTGATTAGATCAAAATTCTTGAACTACCTGCCCTTGTGCATTTTATTCCAGCACATAGAAAGGACCTTAACAGCTTAACTACTGTATATACACTTGCCCTAAAAATTATTATTCATGGCTTTGCAGTGCCTAATAATACCTACACAAGACTTTCATAAGAGGAGGAAAAGATGATGACACAGAAACAAAATAGAGACTAATGAGAGGGGGAGGGGAGATTAGGGGAGAAACTGTAATGGTTCACTGTCTATCGATAAAAAGTTTTTTTTAGAAAATTGAAAAAATAATAAAATTATTATTGGCGGGCTGGAGAGATGGCTCGGCGGTTAAGGCACTTGCCTCCAAGTGCCTAAGGCCCCCAGGTTCAATTCCCCAGTACCCACATATGCCAGACCCACAAGCTGGTGGCCCTGGTGTGTTCTCTCTCTCTGCTTGAAAAATGAATGAATAAAATAAAAAAATTATTATTGGCCACATTGGAAAGGTCTGCTGTCAAGAAGAAGGAATATAGCCTACAAATACTGCATATATCTGATTCAAACTGATCAGAAAGTTAGGACGTGCCTCTCAAGTAGCTTGGGCTACTGTGGGGAAAGCCTTGCTATCTTAGCTTTGGCTGCTATCCCCAAATGCCATATACACTGGGGTCACTTAGTCGGTGGGCATTTATTTCCGCAAGCCAAGAAGTCCAAGTTCAAGATGCTGGTGGAGTCCCTGTCTGTGAGGCCCTCCTCCTAGCTTGCAGGAGGCAGCCCTACGTCCTCACATGGTTGACTTGCCTCTGTCTCATTAACACCAAGCCTGGGTCTTTGTACTCATCATCCAAATTTAATAACTCACCCTACTCATTAATATTATCACTAGGGGTGTGTGTGGGGGGGTCTTCAACATGATGGGAAGGTCTTAATGTTTAGCCCACAGCACCCAAGAAAGGCATTCAGAAAGACATCTTGATGGCAAGTGGCATTGTTACTGTTTGATCATCCTTCCAAAGCTCACGTTAAAAGTTAACAGCAGGGGGGCTGGAGAGATGGCTCAGCGGTTAAGGCACTTGCCTCCAGTGCCTAAGGCCCCAGGTTCAATTCCCCAGTACCCACATATGCCAGACCCACAAGGTGGTGGCTCTGGTGCTCTCTCTCTGTATCTCTCTGCCTGAAAATGAATGAATAAAATATTAAAAGTTAACAGCAGGGCTGGAGAGAGAGCTCAGCAGTTGAAGGCGCTTGCCTTAAACAGAAAGGCCTGAGTTCGATTCCCCAGTACCCATGTAAAGCCAGATGCACGAGGTGGCACATGCGTCTGGAGATCATTTGCAGTGGCTGGAGGCCCTGGTACCCATTCTCTCTGTGTCTCTTTCTCTCTCTCAAATAAGTACATAAAATATTTTTGAAAGAAGTTAACAGTCATGGTAACAGTATGAAAGGATGGGACCTGTCTGGCATGTACAAGGCTCTGGGATCAATACCAGGGTGGGGGTGGGGCAATGTTGTAGTTACCTTGTTGTTAGGACAAAACATGACCAAAAGTAGCTAATGGACAGAAAGGGACAGGATGGTCGAACAGAGGCAGGACATCGCCTCTGTCAGAGCAGGTGGAAAAAAGGCAGGTGAGTGAGCTGAGCTCTGGCTTTAACACCCTAGAGCCCACCCCCAAGAACATTCCTCTCCTCCAGCAAGGCTCCACCTCCCCAAACTGCCACCAGCCAGGGACCAAGCATTCAGAACACATGAGCTTAGGAGGACATCTGATTTAAACCGCCACAGGAGGGGATGAATCCAGGCAGGATCCACCGTCAGAGTTGGATTATTGCTATTCTTGGGAAAATGGGCTTCTGTTAAATAATGAATTTTCAGGGTTTTTAAAGAATTTCTTTGTAATAGGTATATATGATCACATGTAGATGATCACTATTCTTGTACGTCATGACACACCATTCAGATCCTTACCAGATGCCCGTGACATGTTCTTGGACTTGCTAGACTCTGGAAAACATGAGCCAAATGAACTCCTGTTCTTTATAAAAGTACCCATCTGTGGTCTTCTGTTATAACAATAGAAAACGGACTAAACTGTTCATCACCACTATTCTGGGCCTCAAAAAATTACCCAACAGTGGGCAGTGACACAGAACGAGACAGGTTGAGACCTAGAGAAGGAACAGGGCCAGTGTGCTTCCAGTGGCCCTCGGGGGCTTCACAGAGAGTAGCCAACCCAGCATGGGGAGAAGTAGAGCAGCTGCTGACAGATGGAAGATTTATGTGCAAGGCTGTCTGGGCTCCAGGGTCACGTTCTCAGATCCTGTGAGAGGTGGGCCCCTGCGCTGAGCTGGGAGGCGAACAATGGGAAAAAACAGAAGGCAAATGTGATGGGCCAAGGAGACCCAGTCCAGTGGCCCTGGGAAAAGTGTAAACACAACCCAGGGTAGCAGGAGAGCCATGGCAGGCACGGCCAGGCCTCCTGAAAGCCAAGGTTATCATCCCAAGGGCTCTATGGGCTCTTGCCCTGCTGTTCACCCCACTCTACCCTTAACGACCAGATCACAACAAAGGAAACAATGCCAAGGGCAGGCTTCCGCCCACTTCTCCTCACTTCACTCTGTAATAGGAGGCCCTAGGCTCCTTTAAATCTGAGATTCCTTTAAATCTGAAATAAGCAAATGGTCAGGCCTTGATGGTTTACAGCCTGCTTCTTCACAAGGAAATATGCTCAACCTCATCTTGACCTTGAGAAGAACGGAGAGGCTGAGAACTGGGGAAGGAGGAGGCAGGAGTTGGAGCACATAGAAGAATCGCTTACATTTTTCTTCACAGCTTCGGGGATAAGTTTGTAAAGGATATTAATCATGGAAGAAAAGGGAGAAATACCAGGAGCCTATGAAAGACACTCAACTGCAGAAAAGAAAAGCAAACCCAATCTCTCTAATCTCGCATAGAGGAGGGCTTCAATTTCTTCTATTTGAAGTCCTGTTTTGCCCAAGAAAATTTCTGTATCACCCCAGGTATAAAAATGTATAAGTGGGCTGGAGAGATGGCTCAGGGGTTAAGGCACTTGCCTCCAGTGCCTACGGGCCCCGGTTCAATTCCCCAGGACCCACATAAGCCAGACCCACAAGGTGGTGGCCCTGGTTCTCTCTCTCTCTCTCTCTCTCTCTGCTTGAAAAATGAATAAATAAAAATATTTTAAAAAAATGTATAAGTATGCAAATCAGATGCTGACTGATGATAAATCAAAAAAATACGAGCTGAAAACAATTCTTTCGTACACAAATTTTATCCTTTATTAAAGGTGAAAAATTTGCAAAAAAAATCAGACGGATATGTTTGCTTCCTCTGACATAAAGGGTTAAATCTGCAGGACACTGCAGGACCCAGATATCTAGGACATCCTTTAATGCTTGCTGATTAAGTTTTTTATTTTATATAGTCATCGGTGCTGAGAATGTTGCTTTGTATAAATTCACAGTATAAAGATATTAAAAGTATGTTGACAGCCACTTCAGAAACTGTCAGAAATTTTATCCTAATTCCAAAGCCTTTTTTTTTTTTTTTTTTTGGTTAAAGAAACTCAAGTCAGTCACTCAAACAGAAATGTTAAAAATCAAACATGCTAACTCAATACAATTCAAAAGGTACCCTCATTTGATATTTACATGAGAAGAAATTAGGGGAGGGAAATATTAAAAGCTTTGTTTTCCCATAATCAAACCATTACGTTTCTATGTTTGAACAGTAAAACACTGTATACAATTCATAACATACAATTGTCTCAACCCTGAGCTGAAGTTCCTGGCAGGATTTCTTGGCCAGCTCTGTGTGGTGTGAAGGCAAGGGTGGGGTGGGGTGCCAGCTGTGTGTTTCAGCTACCAGGTTGCAGGGATGTCACACGAGACAGTGCTGGTGAGAGGCCCCAGGAATATTTGATTTTGAACTAATGTTTAATCACTGAGTTTTCAGAGACTTTCTGCTATTTCCAAAATTTTCACCCGCTGTACACAGGAACTGAAGCCGGGATTTAGAGTACCGACTTGTGAATACGTCATGAACACTAAGTGTAACCGGAGTGTTCCAAGTGAGAGAGGGGCACTGGAGGAAGTGGGCTTGCAGAGCTGGAAGAACCCCGAGACCCCGCGAGCTCACACCATCCTAGATCTCACTCCATACACCCAGTGCCAGGAGCTCAGCTTGCAGCCTGCAGAGGCTGAAGAAAATGTTTCCTGCAAAGTGACGGATGAAACCTGGCCTAGAGGAAGTTCCTGACCGGCTCCTTTCAGAGCCTATGGAGTGTCCATGAGCCCTCCATGGAGGAGAAGGAAGACACTACCAAGAAAACCCAAGCTTTGCACTACTGAACACTCCTCACCCTCACCATGGCCAACAATCTACTACTACATCCAATGCCTGGGAAGACAATCTAGAGACACAAAGACCATCTTTATTCGTGTGTGCGTGTGTGTGCATGCAGTGTGTGTGTGTGTGTGTGTGTGTGTGTGTTACTCTAGATGTTTCCAGTTCTCCTAAGGATTTAACCTGATTTGCTTTGCTAATGAAATACAGTGCTGCCACTTTAAGACTCTAATTGTAGGAGAGTTCAATTATGACAGGTATAAGGTTTTAGTGAGTGTGAGCCAGAGTTGGATGCACCATTCTGTTCTGTATTTGTGACTGTAGCAATGTGACAATATAAATTCCTTTTAAAACCAGAGAAAGAGAAACAGTAGAAAAGGAAGAACATTGGACTTCTTCACCAGTTGACCGTTTATATTATTTGAGTATTGAGTATGTTGTGATCTCCTGGTTCTTCCTTTGAATAATGAAGTCAGCTAACAATATGCTCAATATCATTCAATCGAGACAGGACTCTTCTGGATACTTTTTAGATACTTGAGCAGTGGCAAAACAGCTCCTGAGATATGGGGCCTCTACCATTCAGGCAGACAGTCCTTGCCACTGCTCAGATGAGGTAGAAACATGGAATGCTCATGGGGAAAGAGCTGTCTGCTAGTAAGATTTGCTATAGAGTCAACCGCACAAAGAAATGCTTCCCATGGGGGTTCCAAAGCAGAGCAATGAGGGCATTTGCCTGAACCACAATAATTTTATTATATCCTTCTCTGAGCTCTTCTCTGTGTTCCCTTACTAACTGCATCTAATATCACTCACAGCTGGATTTAGGAAGGCCTTCTCCTCCCTTTGCTGAGGACAGGGAGGAGCGCAAGCAGAAGCAAGAGGTGTCTGTTGTCTACTGACTGTGCTTCCATGGTGTTCCCTGCTCACACCTTCCTCTAGAGGCTGAGGTGGGGTGGGCTGACACAGGCAGATACAACAGAGACACTTCCTGATGGCTTAGCATGTGTTTCTAGGCACCCAGTACAATGCCTAGGAACAACCACTTCTCTACGATCCCTGCCTGATCAGTCTTCCAAGAGTAAAATGAAGCTGTAGTTCTTTCCAATTTTATCACTCCACATGTCAGTGCGTGGGTTGAGTTTAGAAGCACTTAGCCAGCTCGAGTGGTTCCCGATATCAGCAGTCATTCATTCCCCTCACATCATTACCAAAGTGTCTCCTATTATACCAATGCATACACAGTACTCACCCACCAGGTCTCAGAGTATTCTCTGAACTGTGCTTCTGTGTATCTACCCTGCCGACCCAGATGATTTGAGGTGATTTTGTTTTCTTTGAGGGAGCAGCAGTTTTGAGTGGAGGGTGAAATTATTTTGAGGTTACTTTTCTAGAAGGTGCAGGAGTTTGGGATGGGAAGTTAGTGGTGGTGGTGGGGGGGAGAAGGGGTGTTCATGAATCTGTATTTCCCAATGCTATTTCAAACCTGGGCTTGTTTTTAGTTTTAATGAATATTCATTTCTCAGGACAAAGACTTCCTGGCTTTAGAATAAATGTCTGGCTCAATGGATCCCCTTCTAGTTCAATGAAGCATTGAATGAGCATCAAGCCTTTATTTCGGGGTCTCCCTCACGGACGGCAGCCCTCTGAAAAGCTGAGGTTCCGGCTGGAGTGAGGAGAGACACACTGGACTGGGCTGGGGCTTATGGCTCTTTTCCAGCCCTAACCCAAGAGACTGCCTAGGATACCAGCACCCCCGAACAGACCACTGGAGCTCTGTGGAAACACTGGGAACTCAGAGCCAGGGGATCCAGTGAACACTGAACGGAGAAGCTTAGATTTCCATCAAAGCAGCAACACTCATATGCCTAGCTAGTATTCCCAGGCTGTAACTCATAACACAGGAGTGTTTTCTATAGTTGGTGTGGCTCATACTTAGCATGTGGGAGACCCTGGTGTTGTACAGCAAATTCTTCCAAATTGAAATATTCCCTCCAGAAGGGAAGCTCCAGAGAGGTTCTGACTGAGCTGCCTGCAAGTCATGTCGTGTGCCTCCAACTCTTGGTCTCTCCAGCCAGCCGAGCTGCCCGCAGCTGCGCAGTATGCTCCAGACACAAGACTCTGTGAGTCATCCATGCTCCTCTAAGCAACCCCTCCCCCAGCTCGATAAGTAACCCCAATAAACTCACTGGGCCACCAAATCTGGTTTTGGTAAGTTGTACTTTGGTCTGTCATCTGTGCCCTATCTGGGGTGAACAGACTCCCCAGGACAAAGTTTCCCGTGACACCTGGCTTCCATCCCCAGCAGCAACCACTCCAGAAAGTAGACACAGATATAACAATAAATACTGTGCACACAGAGTTTACAGGTGCACAAAATGCTATTCAGATTGCAAATAACACACACATATACATATATTGCTGTTTTCATGTGTCTTGGGAGAGAACACTGTATAAATGGAGCGAGGGTGCATGTCACTGAGTGTGTATAAACAGGACTATCTTAGCTTATCTCAATACCAGACACCTCTACTGACTAAGGTACCGTATGTGGCCCTGAAGTCAGGGCAGGGTTTGAAGCTTTCATACATGCAGCTGAGCATATTTTAATTACCCTATATATACACAGATATAGGACATGGGCTTCAAATACATTTTCCTTAAAACTTAAACAAGATAGTTACAGTTCACATCCCCAGTCGTCGGTTCTGACACACGAGTCGTGTCGCTGCCAGGGCTCTCTCTTAATCTTTCCCTGAGAGGGTAGTGTGCAGTGCCAAGTGTCCTGGATTACTGTCAAACTTGCACATGAGGAAAGAACTTTGGGGGTCTTTAGTATCTACAGGCCGTCACATCCTCTGAGGACACTACTAACAAACCTCTGGCAACCATAGCTACACTATGAATGCCAACTGCTCATGTGTGACAGAAAGGAGACATACCCCGTGTGACACAGCCAACAGCTGTAGGTTTTCACTCACCCAATGAGTCGAAAGTTCCTAGGTAGGAGATATTTATTTTAAAGCAAAATGAAACCCCAATAGCCTAATAGAAATTCCACACTGACAGAAGTTATAGCCAACTGTCTTAAGGTTATGCTAATAATGGAATAATGACGAATTGTTAAGAAAGACAAAAAAAAAAAGAGTCATCAAGGACCTCATTCAGTTTTATACCCTGTTTATGTTCCTGCAGAACAACCCATTAGTAACGATATCGGTTTCTTTATAGGGCTCCAGTACATCCTTTTGATTAACGAGAGCTAAAAGGTTTGTAGCTAACGGTGTGAAGGCAACCGCCACATTGTTTTACCCTTGTGAACTGGACACTTAAACTTGCTCTTTTCTTCATTTGGCAGCTAAGTTTCATCACAGTACTTACAGTGTTTGGACATGGTATTTATCTTACATTGGTTGATGTGTGAGACCCTCAGGAAAGAATAAACTATCTTTCTTTGAAAAATGAAACACATATAGAGAAATCTGTATGCAATGCAACTCAGCAAGGGGTTCAGAGCACAGCACGGATCGTGGGCTTTCATGGGCGGACCACTCCAACTAAAATCTGTCATCTCCTAATTCAAGTCTGACTTTGGGAAATTAGTTAGTGCTTCAGTCTTAATCCCCTCAAATCTAAAATGGAAGGATTATATTTATATTAAAGGTTGTATAAAATAACTCATGTTAAATAGTATTTGTTAAATGGACACAAATTATAGTTCTAAATTAATAACATTTTCCAACATGTCATACAATTTACTTATGGACCAATTCTTGCATCCATTTGTGCTTTTGTTCTAGAAAAACATGTCATCTGAACCTAACCAGAACCCCAGAGCCATACTACCTGAAAGTCACCCCCTTCCATTACCATTACCCCAGGAGATAAGCAAGGAGTTCCCAGGGGGGCTTTCTGTCTTTACCTTTAAGAGACTAAAGATATCTCAAATGTGAGGCCAAATGTTCCTTGTAATTTAACAAGGTCTTCGGGATAGACTTTTTATTTCTCCTGCTACAGTGCCAAGGGTATAATATGTCCTTAAATGTTGGCTGAACTGATTGCCTCCCTCCCATGCCCCAGAGTTATGCCCAGTATCTGTCCCCTCATGGAGACATTCCAGATGAACCATCCGTTCCCTAATATCTTTAAAGTCCTACACGGTGAATTTTCTGACATCATCCATACGGAATTCAACTTCTAGAAGTTGTTTCATTTTTTTGGTTTTAGAGGTAATAAATACCACAACATTTTTCTCAGCAATAAAATATTTTCTTAAATTTGTTGAAACTTTAATGTAAATCCCCTCATCATTTGTGTTATTTAGAAAACAAATGGAGCTCAGCATGGTAGTACAGACCTGAAATTTGAGTTATTTTTGAGGCTGAGGAAGAAGGGTCACAAGTTCAAAGCACGCCTGGCCTTACAGACTGAATTCAAGACCAGGTGAAGCAACTTAGGGAGACAGTCTCAAAATAAGAAATAAAGAGGCTGGGAAGAAAGCTCAGTAGAAGAGCATTTGGCTAGCATGCTTGAGGGGCAAGTTTCAACCCTCAGTAACAAAATATGGATGGATGGATGGATGGATGGCTAAGCAATTCAATTTTGTGTGATTTTTGGTATAACATCTTCCCTTTTTTTCTTCAATGACAGTCCATTAAAAAATTAAACCCCATAGTAAACTGCAATATATGTTAACAAGTAAATTGCCAGAGAAGAAAGTGAAGAGGGCAGAACTGGACCCCTATGCTCTCTAACAGTGTCTGTGGTGCTCCCCCAGACTTTTTGGAACAGAAAATTGAAAGTATAGGGGAGCATTTGATCTAAATACACACAAACTCAACACTGGGTTCTTAGTTGGGTGACATTGGACAAGGAATTTTTAATGCATCATTATTTTTTTTTTGGTCAGAAAAACTTGTACAGTTGTTTTGAGGTTGATCGATTTACGCAGCAAATATTCACTGACCACTTATAGACTACATGGAGCCGTCTTTAACGGAACGGGAGGATAGCAGAGAACGAAACAGACAAAACTCCTGACCTCATGGGGACAGATACAATGGAAAAATACAAACACAGATATCAGTCCTAGGTGACACACTGGAAGGAATGGTTAAGACAACAAAGGTGGTAGTTGGGAAGAACATTAACAATCGTTAAAATTCCTAAATGTGTGGTGAAGGATGCCCTCACTAACAGGCATCATTTAAGCCACGGCTGAAAGAGCTATGGAATCAAGTTCATGAGAAACTACTGAATTGACACTACTAAATTACTAAAATACTGTCAATAAATAAATAAAAGGATTACCATTTCCTTAAGGCCTTGAACCATTGATAATGATTAATTCTCTGAAATCACTCGTGTAGGACATGAGATAGACAATACACTTGTTTTTACAACATTATTGGGGGCTAAAATGAGAAAATATTATGATGTACAAATATGACCAGTAAGAAATGCAAATATTGCAACTATGTCTCTCAGATTGTTTTTCCAAAATGGCAGAGCACCAGGCTGTCTTATTCACAAAGCACCCAGTGATTTGATAGGTAGCCCAAGACAAAGTTTTCTAAGATAAATGCTTAAGAGTTAAAACAGACGTAGGCTGACTTCCCATCAGGGAAACCTAAACAGTAATGACATAAACCTGCCAGGACTTGGGCTGACAGAAAGCCATCCACTCTGGCCCTGGGTTGTTTCATTACCAATTGATCTTTCTTTCAACTTCCTACAGACTGAGTGCCTTTCATTCTCTCAATCAACAAACATGACTGAGTGCTCACAGTAAACAGAGAGCTGAGTGTGGATCTGGACATGGGGTAAACTAAACCAGGCTTCAGCCAGAACAAATCCCCTGGGGACAGATGGGCAAAGGTTGGGAGCAGAGAAAGAATAGAATCCATCCATCCCACTTGTGAGATTCCTGCCATTTGGACAATTCTGAGCCTTGAACACATCATGTAATTGTAAACAAAATGAGAGCTTGCAGCCTACATTCTCCCTTCCTCCTTCCCTACTAGAGTACACTTGGCAAGGCAGACTCCAAACAAAACCAGATTCTAGAAATGTGAATATTGAGATGCAAGAGTATCTCTAGTCATTTTTCAACAAATATTTATTAAATGCCTGTTTGGTGCCAGGCATAACACAAGGAGTGTCTGGAACTCAGCTCTTTTACACCTCCTCTTCCGTAAACAAATGTGTGTGGGTCTGTGTGTGCGTGTGTGCGTGTACGGGTGTGCCAGGTTCTCTTGCCACTGCAAATAAATGCCAGAAACATGTATCACTTTGCATGCATTGTTACACGGGTGTTGGGAAACTGAACCCTGACTCAGTTTTGCAAGCTAGAACCTCTTAACTGCTGAGACATGTTCTCAGCTCCTTTCCCTTTTTGAAACAGGTTCTTATGTATCCCAGGCTGGCCTTGAACTTGCTGATCCTCTTGCTTTTACCTCTTGAGTGCCCCCCAGGCTCAGTTTATGTAGTGTTGGGTACTGAACCCTAGATTTCATGCGTGTTAGGCAAGCAATCTGCCAAGTGAGCTTCATCATCCGACCTGCACCTCCCTTTCCCTGTCTCTCTTCATCTTGGGACTAGTATGCAATTGAGCAACATAAACCAACTTTCTTACAGTGTAGTAGAAACAAGAAGCGATCAAAATGTAAAAAATAAAAATAAAAATAGAAATGGGGTGTTCACTTTCACATTCCTCAGTTACCATGGTTTCTATTTAAGGCCTCCACAAGCCCCTTGTGGGGCCTTTCTGTGAGAATATCCTATTTGTTTATTTATTATTTATTTGTGAGCAGAGAGAGATAGAGAAGAGACAGAAAGGGCATACCAGAGCCTCCAGCTACTACAAACTATTTCCAGATGTATGCACTACTTTGTGCATCTGGCTTATATGGGTGCTGGGGAATTGAACCCAGGTTGCTAGGCTTTGCAGACAAGTGACTAAACAACGGAGCCATCTCTCCATCCTCCCCCACCCCGTGATAATATTCTCCTTTCAATGTGTGTAATCTTTCCTTCTAGGTCTTATGCAAGAAAACTCCTATCACAGGATATGAATGAGGAATGTCCTTGGTGTACTTGGATGTATTCAGAAGTTCCAGGTGCCAGAATCAGCAGATGGGGATCCAATGCAGCTGGGTAAGTGATGCTCATGGAGGTAAAGGAAACCATGCTTGTAACATGTGGAAGAAAAATGTCAGCAGAGAGATGCATCAGAAAGCAACAAATGGAAATCTCAAAGCTGAAAAATGAAGTATTAGAAACTTGAAAAGAACATGTCTGGAGAGGTTAACAGCAAGAATGGGGACAAAGAGTAAACAGACAAACCAAACTGAAGATAAGAAAAAGAAAGAGAGAGAGAAAGAGAGAGGGGGAGAGAGGGAGGGAGGAAGAGAGAGAGAAAGAAAGACACAGAAGGAGAGAGAGATACTCCACTGTCTCGAGCTGTTCTTGTAAATATCACAATATCTAGCATCCATGGGTTCACACTCCAAGAAGAAAGGGAGAAAAGGATGGAGAAATGACAGTTGGAGAAATAATGGCCCCAAAGTCCCCACATTTGATGAAAGACAAAGTTACAGATTCAGACACCTCAGAATAAATATACCAAAAATCAGCATTAAAAAAAACCCTAAGCAGGAGAAGAATAAAGATTCTGTGTTTTAAGAGAAGATGATGCAGAGATTTCTTTTTTGAGGGAGGGTCTCGCTCTAGTTCAGGCTGACCTGAAATTTACTATGTAGTCTCAAGGTGGCCTCGAACTCACAGCAATTCTCCTACATCTGCCTCCCAAGTGCTGGGATTAAAGGCATGCCCAGCCCTAGAGATTCTTTCTGAAAGCATGAAACAAGAGAAGCAGAGAGAATTTGTCATCAGGACACCTAATGTCAATCAGTACCACAAGACGCTCTTCACACCATTGGCAAGAAATATCCTTAGAAAATGGTAAATGTGTGAGAATATGTAATATTTTCTTTTAATTCCCTAAACATGGGCAGCTGAAAGCTAAAGTTATCATATTTGTCTTCTGCATTTTCCAACACAGGTGGATTTAGCAAATACGGTAACTAGCATAAAGGTTCTGTGTCAGTGACCTATTTATGTGCAAATATACAATACAAACTTTAAGGAGACTATAAGATTATGCTTTCTAGAACATATACTTATGTCAACACATACAAGAAATATAACTGAAATAATAAAATAGATTAACAGACTTTTTGTCTTAAAAATCAGGGCTAGAGATGTGACTCAGTGGTAAGAAGCTTATGTAGGGCTGAAGAGATGGCTCAGCGAGTAAGGCACTTGCCTCCAGTGCCTAAGGCCCCCAGTTCAATTCCCCAGTACCCACATAAGCCAGACCCACAAGGAGGTGGCCTTGGTGCTTCTCTCTCTCTCTCTCTCTCTCTCTCTCTCTCTCTCTCTCTCTGCTTGAAAATGAATAAATAAAATATATTTTTTAAAAAGAAGCTTATCTAGCATGCATGAGATCGGGGGGGTCTTTTATGTCACAACAATAAATATTAAAATTTAAAAAGAGGATGGGGATTGGAGGAACTATGGAGAAAAAAATAGAACAAAGAAAAATGAATAATCAAATAAGAAAATTGATGACCCAAACCCCAACAATATCAATATTCAAACTAAATGTTCATTGACCAAATTCCTCACAAACTCTGAAGCTCAGAGAAGAAATGGGCTGAGGATGTAGCTCAATGGCAGAATGCTTATCTAGCAAGGGCAGGACCATGGATTCCTTGGCTTCCCAGTTCAGAAGGAAGAAGAAGAGAGAAGAGAAAGAAGAGGAAGAAGAAGAAGAGGAAGACGAGGAGGAGGACATAAGATACCCTTATAAGAAGAAATGAGAGGCAGGCATGGAGGTGTATGCCTGTTCAGCAGTGTGAGATGAGGCTGGGGGAGAAGGATTCCCATTGAGTTCATGGCCAGCTTGAGCACAATAGTGAATAATAGGCCATTATGTGCTGCAAATGTAAGACCTTGTCTTCAGCCCCTCTGCCCCTCAAAAAGAGAACCATTTAGTTTAATCTATATGTTGCGGGCTGGAGAAATGGCTTAGCAGTTAAGGCACTTGCCTCCAGTGCCTAAGGCCCCTGGTTCAATTCTCCAGTACTCATATAAGCTAGACCCACAAGGTGGTGACCCTGGTGCTCTCTCTCTGTGTCTGCTTGAAAAATGAATAAATAAAATTTTAAAAATCTATATGTTGCCTGTAAGCGAAATTATTCCCTTTAGCAACTAAAAGAGGGAAGACTTTTGAAAAGGCACACCATATAACTGACAAGAAGTGTGAGGGCTAGCGTTAATGCTATTATGACAGATGACCAGACAGAAGGAGCACACTGCCACAGCGTCACAATTTAGAACTCATGAAGGTGACATGATAAACCTATGTGCACATAGGTATAAAAAACAAGGCAGCAATGGGCAGAATTAAAGGTTAAAAAATTCGCACAATTTCACCATTATAATCAAAGATACTTGTCTGCAAATAACAAAATTAGACAAATTAAAAATCAGCTCATAAATGATTTGACCACCATAAATAAACATCAAAATAAATTATTTGATCACCACCAGCTACATTAGTCCCACACACATATAGGCAACAATGGAGATGTGCAAAAGACATTTGCTGAATTCATCGAGATAGATAGCACGCTGGGCTATAAATACCAAGGTTAGGTAAGTTCAAAGGAACTGAAACCATAAAGACTGTCCTTTCTGGCCAAAAACGAAATTAAAAGTTAATCATAATAAGATATCACAAAGACTATATAGGCTTTGGAAACTGAACATTGTACTTCAGCATAATCTATGAGTCAGAGACAAAATCACAAGTCAACCAAGGAGATATTGGAAAAACTGTTCAAGAATGAAACATATCGTCAAACTTTGGGGCATAACTCAAGCAGTACTGAGAGAACATTTGTAACTTTAAGAGCTTCTACTTGAGAAAACAAAGCCAATGATCTATCCTGTTTCAATGTCTGACAGAAAGAGCAGTGTTGATCTAAAGTTCAAGAAGTAACCAGGAACATAAATGTAAAATAGAAAACACACAGAAGAAAAACCAAAGACACCAAGCTCAGTCTTGAAATGGATTATCATTCCTAAGTTTTTTCCTTTGTTCTATATCACTCATTCTCTGACTGGCTAGTAAAAAGTTTATACATTTTATCCCTCTTTTTTTTTTTAATGTTTTATTTATTCATTTTCAAGCAGAGAGATACAGAGAGAGTACACAGCAGGGCCACCACCTCGTGGGTCTGGCATATGTGGGACCTGGGGAATTGAACCCGGGACCTTAGGCACTGGAGGCAAGTGCCCTAACTGCTGAGCCATCTCTCCAGCCCCCATTTTATCCCTCTTTCCAAATAAGTCAGCATTTTGTTTTACTGATTTTGTTCAACAGTTATTCTCCTAGCTCACTACATGAAAGTTATAAACACATTTATGGCAACAAATTAACAACATACATGAAAATTTTCTTAAGAGAACAACAAATTAACTTGCCAAAATTGGTACAAGATGAAACAGAAAATCTTAAACTCTTTAAACTCAAAATCATCATTGCCACAAGCAGATAAATAAATAAACTATCTATATCCATTAAAGGAAACTGAATGATCAAAAAACCTCCCCAAAGAAAACTCCACACACATATGAACTATGCTACGCTGCCACGGACCAGCTCCAGGACAGGGATATGCCCAATCCAGCAAGGAGGCTAATGGTGTCCTAAACACCCAAGTTAACCAAGAAGGTCAATCAAGAAGGAAAGAACCAAAGGTTCTTGTTATTATTAGCGATGCCAACGGGGAACCCTAGTTATAAGCCAAGTGGGGGCCATGGTGAAGAGCAGTGTGTGAACTGATCATTCTCTTGATGGGCTGTCCTTCAAAGATGAAACAGGACAGAGGTGGGGAGTCAAGTGTGCTCACTGAAAAGGGGTCTCTGGGTTGGGAGATGGCTCAGCAGTTAAAGGTGCTTGCTTGCAAAGCCTGCTGGCCCAGGTTCTATTCCCCAGTACCCACGTAAAGCCAAAAAGTAGCCCATGTGTCTGGAATTCATTTACAATAGCAATCGGTCCTGGCAACTCACATTCATATTTATATTCATCCACCCTCCATAAATAAATAAAAATATTTTTAAAGATTTTTAAAAGTTTTCTGTATGTTTGAGACAGAACTGTCTGTTGTCCTCTGATGGATAGGGTCCAGAGAGACAAAATGAACCATACAAGTGACCTGTTAAAGGAATACCTCTGACTGAAGTTCAAGTTCACTCCCTGTATAAGTGGTCCCCTCACTACCAGCTGCCCATTTCAAAAGGTAGCCTCTAAAACCATTGCTGCTGGCAAGTTAGCAGCTTCTGAGTTTATTAATGAGAAAAATATACTCACCACTTTGTTGAGTCAATTACTAATATAAAGCATTATGGAAGCAAGTGCGAAAAAGGACCGAGCCCTGGAAACCAGTCTAATGACATCACTCCTCTGGTGACCGCTGCAGCTCTATGGAGGGCTCGGTCTCCGGTATCTTTGCTACTTTGTCTTTAGGGAGCATTATTTGCTACTTTCTGAAACATTTATTTTTCTTGATTCAGATTCAATTTCACATAATGCCTCTATGCGTGCACACTGGCTAATTTCTTGAACTAGTCCAAACTGTAGTCTATGGGAGGTGTTCCACCCAAGAATGTGTGTGGTGGGTTTTTCTTTCTTTCTTTCTTTTTTTCCCTGAGGCTGTTGCTATGGTCTTTTGGCAGAAAAACTACATACAGTGAACTGATCAAAGACTTAAAGCACATTGTTAGGCAATTTAAACCCAGGCTCTGAGGGTTGATGTAAAAGTAATAATGGGGGAAAGCAAGGGAAATAGTGGACCACAGAGGATTTTGTGGTAAGAGTCGAGAATCATGAAATGCTTTTTATTAGTGTTAATTACTTTGCTCCCTTCAGCAGAGATGTATTAGAAACACACTAGGTCTCCTGCCAAGGTACACATATGTAAAAATAAGATCTGACTCGAGAAGATGGTGTTAGTGAAAAGGGGGAAACACAGGACTAGGTGACAGAAACAGGTCAGGGTTTTAGAATATATATACATACATATATAAACATATACATATACACACACATATATACACACACACACATATATATATACCCTAACCCGCCCCCAAGAAGTATTTCCTCTTCACTTATTAAAGATTGTGAATTACTAAATTACTTGAGTGCAGAAGTCGATAATCTGTTTCAAATAACTAGCCTGGTTTTTGCTTCTCTATCCCATCCTAATCCTATCCAAGCAATTGTAATCTTGTCCTACTTGAGAAGACAGTAGCGCGAGTGGTGAGAGAACCACCATGAGGGGCAAGAAACCCAGTGGCAGATGCTGCTCAGAATGTGGCCACAATCTAGAATCAATGAGGGTCCACTTGGGTGATGACACAGGACACCAGGGATGGAGACAAACTTCGGGGCTTGGCATCAGCATGGGAAATTTATAACGGATGGTGTTAGCACACCAGATTTCAAAACTTCTCATCAGGGGCTGGAGAGATGGTTCAGAGGCTAAGGCACTTGCCTCCAGTGCCTAAGGCCCCGGGTTCAATTCCCCAGGACCCACATAAGCCAGACCCATAGGTGGTGGCCCTGGTGTGCTCTCGCGTGCTCCCCCCCTGCTTGAAAATGAATAAATAAAATATTTTTTAAAAACTTCTCCTCAAAGCGTAATCAGGAATTTCATGTCATGCTGGCACAATGACAGATTAACAGACCGGTGGAACCATACCAAACTCTACTAGTGACAAAATATGCTGAAAACAAATGGAAAAAAAAGCACAGACTACTCAGAAGTTATTGATAGACCATTCGGAAATACAAATGGGGGAAGAAAAACAAAACTGAACACTGCTTCAAATCCAGTCAGTTCCAAAGGACCAAGACTTAAATACTCAAGGTAGAATTTTCAGAAGACAATAGAGCAGAACCCTGTTTCATGGTCGAGGTAGAAATGAATTGCTTTTATTGAACTGAAAAAGCTGAAAACCAACCAAACCAAACAAAGAAATTGATGTTAGCCAGGAATGGTGGCTCACATCTTTAATGCCATCACTCAGGAGGCTGAGGTAGGAGGGTGTCTCTGAGTTCAAGGCCAGCCTGGCTGGACTACACAGTGAGCTCTAGGTCTTCCTAGTCTAAGATGAGGTCTTCCCTACCTCAAAAACAACAACAAAAAAGAAAAAAACACTTCTATTTTAAAAGCAAACTTAAAATGAAAGGACAAAACCTAGGAGAACATATTTATAACACGTAAGTTTGCAAACCAATATGTCTATTTTCAAGGATCTCCAGACATTTCAGACCAGAGAATGGCCCATGGCTGCTCTATTGGATAGCACAGAGATAAACATCGTGATCTTCACAGGACCTTCTCTCTGGACACTACTGATCTAAAAAAACATACGCAACATTTCTGAAATAGACGTGACAAAACAAAAAGTCTTCACAAAAAGAACCGGGCAACTGGGCAAAGGGGATGGTAGAGAACCTGCCTGGCATGTATAAAGCCTTTGATTCAATGCTTAGCATCCCCTAAAAATGACAAGCAAGAACCGAGATGCCTGAGTAGTTCAATGTGCTTGCTGTGTAAGCCCGATGACAGGATTTCAGACCCACATAAAGCCTGGATGCAAGTAGCCTTGAGCCTGTAATCTCCAACGCAACTATGGCAATGGGAGGCAGAGTGAGAACACTGAAGCTTGGGAGCATTAGCGGCAGCAGCAGAGTGGAGGAGAGGAGAGAAGAAAGGGGAGAGGGAGGGCAAGAGAGAGGAAGGGGGAGGGGGAGGGATCCTATCGCAAGGTGGAAGGAATGACCTCCACATGCAACATAGGCACCCATACAGACATGTGCTATACACACAGATACCCTCAAACAAAAAGAAGAAAAATAGAAAACAACCACAAACATGAAAAGGTCATTTCAACTTCAGAGGAAAACAAACTCGTAACTAAGCCCTTCAGACACCAAATTGTCAAAAAGAATGAAAATCAGATAATCTGAGTACTGAAGAAGGTGTACAGTGGCACACCCAGAGCCGTCTCCTTAGGAGAGTAAGAGTAACCCGTGCCCACTCTGTGGGGCAGAATGCTGGGCTTCAGTGTCATTCTAGTCTAGAGAAGTGACTCTCCACCCAAGCGGAACGGTCATGCCCTTGGGCCTCACCACCTCATATTTAGGTCATTTGGAAATGTAGGGAGACACATATACAATACATAGTCCTACCAGCATTTAACTGGCATGAGGCCAGGGATAGGAAAGTTCCTGCGATTACAGAAAACTGTATGGTCATATGAATGAAAATCACAACACTAGGAGTAATCCAAACAAAATCAATTATACAGTGGGCCCTTAAAATGCAAATCATGCAATTGAAAATTAACGAACCTTAACTTGGGTACATATAGGTGCTGCTCAAGAATCAATGTTGAGAAAAGCAGGATACAGGATACGTGAACATTATATATATATTCTCAAATTCACATAAAGAACAAAGCTAGCCAGACTAAGAATGAATTTAGGGATGATAAACCAAATCACTAAAAATGCAAGGGAATAATAAAAAATGAGAACACAGTTACCTGTAGGAGAGAGCGGGACACCCTTTCAGGCAGGTCACAGAAGGGCCTCAAGTCTAGTTAATGTCTTATTTCTTTAGTTTGGGGGTAGGGTAAAATACTAATTTTATTTCTTAGGTTTTATACATGATCTTTACATGTTGGATAAATTTCGCAATCTTCAAGAATTCAGCTTAATTATTCACTGGTGTTCTTAAGTTCTATAGAACAGGTTCTATATGTAAGCTTGTCCCAACGGACTTCATCCTGGGCACCTTCCAGAGTCGGTATCGTGTGCTCACACACCACACCGCACATAGAAATCAAAGGCCTATGTTTAGTGTTTTCCTCAATTGATATCAGTAATTTTTGAAGGCAGGGTCTTTTCTGGAAGCTAGACATCACTGATTCGTTGAGACTAGCTGGCCCTAGGGTTTCTCCCGTCTCTGCCTCTCCAGGGCAAAAATTACAAGCAAGAGTCACCATGCCTGTATTTTAGGTGGTTGCTCAGCAGAGGCTCCTGTTTTGAATGAAAACATGATTTATTATTAAATAAATAAATTGGTAAATTAAGAACACAGGCAAAATTTTTGAACCCTCGTTCTAATAACAGTTTGGGCCTCAGTTTCCTCATCTGTAGCTCTCCAGGTTATTTTGCAATCATGTGATGGTAGATTGAGATAAGCACCCCCCCCACACACTGGTAAACAGTACACATTCAGCTGCTATGGTCTCTAACTATTTCTAGCAGAGGGTCCGTCCAAACCTATTCACAGTTGGGTAAAGAGAATGATGACATCAGTTCAAGAACACAAAACAGTTCTATCTGTTACTTCAAGGAAAGAGGCAAAACTGATCTCCCGAGATCGGTTTCTTTAAAATGGTGTCAAATAGCCGTTATCTCCCCAGAACTTTCCTAGAATGTGCACTGTGTAGAAAGCATCAGACTTAATGATCCCAAAGGGCCTTCTAGCTCGCTGGAGCAAGCAGGTCATGAATGAAGAGAGCAAGACCTGGGGAGCCAATCCCATCCTACTTACTGTAACTTTAGATTCATTTTAAACAAATATCCGAAGCTGAGAAAAGGGATCTATACATGGCTTCTTTTAACATTGACCAGACCACTTAAAAACGTGTAGGCCAAAACAGGAGGCGCTGAACTTCAAGTCTAACCTCAGCAATTTATTGTCGATAAATGAACAATCCTATAAATAACTTCCTCCTCATGATGCTTGCAGAGTTTTTTTGTCTTGCACAGCACTTGCAAAGCTTGGATCGGGGCAAGCTGTCTCCATGAATAAAATAATGGCAACAACTCCAGAGCTTGTTATTAGTCTTTTTATTCTATGCAAGCTTTCTGCTACATGCTGGTTTTTAGCTGAGCTCTGTTTTTCACTCGAGTTTCAAACCTAGCTTCAAATTACCAGTTGGTGGTCACAGGCTGTAATGAAGGTGGTGGATAGTTGAAATTAAAGCCTCCTCCTTTGTATCTCTCGCTTCTCAAGCACCGGTTAATTCTTTATGACCAAGTTCACCAGCTCTGTGTTTCAGTTTAGAAAGCAGTCAATTTGTAGCCAGCTATAAACAAATAGCATCTGACCTCTGAACTTCATGACGCACAGGGCACTGAAAGATGATAGCAAAGAAGCAAAGGGAAAAGTCAAGAAAAGAAGAAGAAAGAGGAGGAGGAGGAGGAGGAGGAGGAGGAGGAGGAGGAGGAGGAAAAAAACACCAGCCGACACATAGCAGCTGCTTCAATGTCAGACCTTCTCAGTTGGTTCAACATTACTCCTTCTCACAACCTCATAAAGCAGATATATGAGTCCATTGTTTCTCACCACCCACACCCACACCCACACCCACACCCACACCCACACCCACGGTAAATTGTTGATCATGATCAGAGTCATTGCAAAAGCAGAATATGGTGTGGGATTTGTTTGATATGAAAGCCCAGATACTTATTTTCTGTATTAAATGAAATAAATTTCGCTTTTTTTTTTTGTTTTGTTTTTCAAACTAGGGTCTCGCTCTAGTCCAGCCTGACCTCGAATTCACTATGTAGTCTCAGGGTGGCCTTGAACTCAAGGCGATCCTCCTACAAATTTTGCTATTTTGGAGATGAGTAATTTAAGGATGTTGGAAGTAAGAGAGTTTCCCAAATGTGCCGTGAAGAGCAGTGAACCATCCACACACACACCTGAACTTAGGTAAGAATAGAAAGAGAGCAAGAGTCAACCTCTATTGGAGAAGAAGGATGAGCTTCGTGGAGAAGCAAGACAGAGTGCCGAGCCCCAGGAGCCTACCTGTTGGACTTCACTTTCTCCATTTGAGATTTTCTCTGTGTAAACCAAGGAGTTGAAAATCCGCTGCAATGAAAAAGAAAATTCACATTAAATTTTTCTTAAATAAGAGTCACTTTCTATGTGGGTGTGAATAATCTGTCGCATATAACAAAATCAAGTAGGAAAAAATTTAATTAAAACATAGTAATTTTACAGCGAAACCCAAATACCAGCCAAAGTCAATTGTGCTTATTTATATAAGCATTACCCAGGCACTTCTGTAGTGAAATAAACCAGATGTTACACTGGATTTTTCATTTTCAAAAATACATTTAATTATAGATTTCCGGAGCCCATGCCATTTTATCCAACTGCTATAATCTGACAAAGTTGTGTTTCTCATTTAAATCCTGTACCCCTTGAGTGGTGTAATTGTTTACAGACACTAAATCTAATGCAATAAAGCTCTTTGCGAAGAATTCTTTCCATCCTCTCTCATGGCCCTGCCCAGCCAGTACCTATCGGGAGTATCTATCACCTTCATTGCTCAAGCTCCCCCTCGGGAGAGGAAGGTGAAGTCTTGCCAAGTATGCGTGGCCTGAAGAGATGGTCCCCTTCTGCCAGCCAGGAACCATGCAGCCCCCAAGCAATGTTAAACCAAGCCAAGGCACACAGGTACATACATGGATTCTTCCCAGGTCCCCGGGATAGCTCATACCTCATCTGCCATCCATTGCCAGAGCTTCAGATGTCTCTGTTCACTTGGGACCTGACCAAATCACATCCCTAAGGGAGCAGCCATGAGAGAGGAAGAAACATGGGACAAACCAGAACATGAGAATCCAAGTCGGGAAGCATGAGAGGAACGGAAGGGAGGCCATGGCCTCCTTGTTTTTTCTGAAGCTTTCAAGACACCATGCGACTCTCCAGATGGGGAAGGAGACAGCCAAGACCTCGCTTTGCCTTTTCATGCCCTGCCAAGCATTTGTCAGCATTTGGGACTGTGTCCCAGACAGCCGTGCACACCTGTATGGTGGAGGAGAGGAAGCCAAGCCAAGTTCCCTGAGCACTATACACATGAAGGAGGAGCCCTCTGCGGGGGTCTGGAGGGGTGGGAGGGGAGCAGAGGCTGGAGGACAGCAAACCAACTTAGGAAGGACTGCTGAGGAATGGGAAGAAAGAATAGCCTGGAAGGTTATGATTACAACTCATCAGGGTGTCTCCCATCATTCTCTAGGGTGCCACACTCCCTCATGCCACATGCCCTGCGCTCATTTTCCTAAATGAGCCTGTAGACAGCAATGTTTTCATTAAAGATTTCTATGAATGTTCATAGTAATAATAATAACACTGCTTAAATAATAATAATAACACTGCTTAAATTTTACTGAATGCTTGTTATGGGCTGAATATCTAGCATGTTATATCTACTGACCTGGTTTTGTTGTTTATTGGGGGGGGGGGTTGTTTTTCCAAACAAGGATTCACTGAGTCGCCCAGGCTGGCCTTGAATTTGAAATTCTCCTGCCTCAGTTTCTCCAGTGTTGGGATAACACACATGATTATTGTATCCAGCCCATAAATCTTATAAAACACCTTTGTAGCACACACACACACAGAGATGAAGAAATGGAAGCCTACTGATTAAAAACTCAGTAGAGCAAACTCATAGTGCCATAAGGCAAATCTTGAAATCCTCTTTTTAAAAATTAGCACAGAGCTGGAGAAGTGGCTCAGCTGTAAAGCTGTAAAGATTCGATCCCCTAGCACCCACCTAAAGCCAGATGCACAAAGTGACACATGAGGCTGGAGGTCACTTGCAGAGGCAGGAGGCTCTAGCGTGCCCATTTACACACTCAATCTTAAATACATAAAAATGTTTAAAAAATAAAAACATACTGCTTTTTTTAAAAGAAAAAAAAAACTTTAGCTCTAAAAGCCCAAGACCCTGAGAGGCTTAAAAAAATTATCAAAATCACTTGGCAAAGCTGGAATTTGAAGCCAGGCAGAGGCAATGTGACTCAGATCTGATACTCCCAGCTCCGTCTCCAAGATCTGCTGGCTGGCCGTGCTCTGCATAATATGTTTGTTACCAAGTGTCTTCGACCTAACTGGAAATAAATCCAAGCTAGAACTGGTATGCATTCTTAGCTCCTATTAAAACCACAAATCATTTTTTTGCACATATCAATTCTGCATTTAATTCCAGGATTCTTTCTGCTCCAGATCACAGGGAATATGGGGATTCCATGATTCCATGACATTTCATTTTGGAAAAAGAGTTATGGGGCTGAAAGTATGGCTCGGTAGTAGGATACTTGTCTAGTATATGTGAGATCCCTGGGTTTGATCCTAAGCATCAACCAAAAAAGAAAAGACCACTGAGATGAATAAGAGTTCCATTCCTGTATTTCTAAGTTTCCAGTCCTCTTCAGGCTGGATATCATTACCAATCCCAGCATCAGAAGATAGTTCGTATTCTTACATAATTTGATTTTTCAAAAGAAATGTCCAAATGGGGAGACAGCTCAGTAGTTAAAAATGCTTGCTTGCAAAGCTTGTCAGCTAGATTTGATTCCCCAGCACTCGTGTAAAAGCTGGATGCAAAGTGGTACATGCATCTATGATCCCAGCCCCCAACCCAATGGAACGTGGAACCAGGAGAACCTGAAGCTCATTTGCACTGGCAAGAACATTGTCAGAAAGAACAGAGCCCTAGCTAGGCATGATGGTGCTCGCCTTTAATCCCAGCTCTTGAGAGACAGGAGGATTGTGATGAGTTCGATGCCAGCCTGGCCAAGTCAGCCTGGACTAGAGTACAACTCTGCTTCAAACAAATAACAGAGTAAATTAAATGGACCACAGATACCTCAAAGATGTCCTCTGACCTCCACATGCAAACACATATGCATGCACACATGTGCACACACAAACACATGTACACAAAGAAAATACATTTTTGAAAATGTTCTGGGGCTGGAAAGATGGCCTGGTGGTCAAAGGTGCTTGCTTGAAAAGCAACCCATGTTAAACTGGGTGCAAAAAGTGGCATCTGGTGTTCATTTGCAACTGCAAGAGGTCCTGCCACCCAGAGAGGGAGAGGGAGAGGGAGGGAGAGAGAGAGAGCGAGGGAGAGGGAGAGGGAGGGAGGGAGGGTGGGGGAGAGGGAGAGGGAGGGAGGGAGGGGGGGAGAGAGGGAGAGAGAGACTATGTTTAGCTCATTTTCATTAAAAACTTACACAGTTAATGCAGAGACTCCGGCTCATCTTTTGTTTTTGAGGCAGGCTGCAACTCACACTGCAGTCCAACCTGGCCTAGAACTCATGGTCATGTTACCTCAGTCTCCTGTGTGCTTGGATTAAAGGTGTGAGGCACCGTGCCCTGATGATGCCAGCTCTTGGTGAATGTGATTCATTTCTCTGTATGGGGACAATATCTGTCCCAAACAAGGTGGTCCCCTACAAGTGACTAATGGCAGGGACAAGCCCTGGGAGACCAGACCCCCTGTGCTCAAGCCAACACTCACCAGTGTCCAATCACATACTTTTTTCTTTGCTTAAAAGGATGGTGAATGAATGACTAAAGAACTGTGTCAGGAATGAGTTAATGCTTATTTTACATACTATCCTAACAGTAAGGATGCATAAAATTTTTATGTAGTCCATTGTAGGGTTTGCAAATGATTGTATATTCTTTATACCTAATAGATGTGGGTGGATACAAAAAATTAAATTACTTTTTATTTTCTGTGTGTATGTGTTTGTATGCATATTCACATGCTTGGGGGTGTGCACAGATGGAGGTGAGAGGAAGACCTTGGAGTGGTGATGTCACTTCTCCCTCCACCTTCTGGGACAGGATCTTTCTCACCAAGGCTGCTTTCCAGCTTCTGGATTCCCCAGGCTCCTCCTCCCACTGCCACAGGATCCCTGGGATTACACACCCATGAGCAAGTGGTGTTCAGCTTTATGTGGGTGCTGAGATGCATGGAACTCAGGCAGCCAGGCAAGCTAGAAGGACCTCTGAGCCATCTCTCGAGCAAGAAAGTTTTAAGTGACGAGTAAGTTCTTGATGTGAGCAGTGGTGATCCCATGGGCTCCCTAGTGTCCACCCTTCTAACAGATGACCTGTGAGGGCTGTCACCAAAGCGAACAATATCTGTTCCTGTCCTTTCCCAGGTGGCAGTGTTGGGGATGTACTTGAACTTTAGTGGGACACTAGTGGGAAGGAGATAAATTACACCA
>PVHP010016440.1:0-35804 GCA_004024765.1 Zapus hudsonius | reverse complement strand
GCTGGGTTCCCTGAGTTATGGTGGGTGAGTATTAAGGCTGCTTTAATGTTGAGAACTTAGGGGTCTTTGTGTTGAATATCGTTGGTTTCTGTCTCACTGGCTTATCCTGTGTTGATTGAATGGCTGTGGCTGTGGGTCCCTTGTTCATCCCATCATTCTCTGCAGGGTTCCATATGGATCCTCCATGGTATGGCTGTGGTGGCTCATCTCTTGCCAGTATCTCAGCTATCGGCCTGCGGAAGGTTGGTAGGGTGGATGGGCCACAGCTCTCTTGCTGCATTCTGAAAGATATAAACAGTCTCAATCGGAGAGTGAGATCAGTATAGGTTATCAAAACACCATTCTGATTACCTAGATTCTATTTATAGTAGCTTCTTCGTCAATCGCTCCCATGGTGCATCTCTTCTCAGAAGCCCAATAGTCTGGCTCCCAGTGCATATCACCCTAAGTCACCAGTTCCAGTTAAGGGCTCCCCCTCACTCAGTGGAATATTTGGCCGGATTTAAAAGCTGTTGATTGTCTCCCCCAGGCCCAGGCTCTTCCATTGTACAGGTGCTCCTTTCTTGGTTCGCTGTTCTCTCCCAGTAGGAGGTGTGGTCAGCCTACTCACCGCAGCAGGCTCTGTTTCATGCCAGTGGTCTCTGTTTACTCCAGTGCCATTGATCAGTTTCCCCTGGTAGCTTATGCAGTGCCTTCCATCACTGCACTAACTACCATCTGTGGGCTGGTTACCATTCCTGACCTCAAAGGGTCTCTAGATGCTGATCAATGGCATTCTGTGTTTTTTTCAGCAACAAGGTTTTGCCTCAGGCCTGGGGAGGGCATTCAAGAGCTTTGACAGAATTCTGTCTTGTTTTTGGAACCTCATGGGTCACATTGGTCAACAGCTCAGTGGAGGAAGGAGCTGGTGACTGGGACCAGGTGTTGCCAGACTGATGAATTTTTCACAGGCTTAAACTCTCTCCCCTTCTCTTCACAGCCCCTCTTGCCAGACGACGCCCACTACTTTCTCAATAGCTTACAGTAGGCTCATGAGGATATTATAATTTTTAACCCATTTTGGTTTAGCCTCATGTTTAAGTCATTCCGTTCCCCTCATCCCTTACCCCTCATTCATAACCTTTCACTTCTTTCTACTGGTCTGCATAGGGCTTACGGTTAGCCTGGTTATGGGATGCATATAATTATGATTTTGTGGCACCAGGATTGACTCTTGTAAACCAACTGAAACATTGCACCTCTTGACCATCATCTGTGCAATGTCCTTCCCTGAAGCCCCTGGTAATGACATTCTTTTCTCAGCTTCTAAGGGGATGACTTTAAAATTCCATAGAAAATGCCTCTTTTATATTTCTTTTTCTATAAATTTTATTTTTATTTCATTTTCTTATTATTTCTAAACTTTTTATGTCTAATGTTTCATGTGGTTTTAGGAGCCACCCATATATCAATGTCATCAGCCATTTTCATTTTCAATGTGCTGCATATATTTGTCTTGAGTTTTCCATGTACATACTTATTTTGCCTGTGTTTTTGTCATATGAAAAGTTACATATAACATAGCTATAGTTATTAGTGGTTCTTTTACAGTATGCTTTTTATTTTTTATAGTTTATTTATTTTATCTTTATTAGTTTAAATGACATTTTTCCAACTCAGAGGGTTTTAAGATGTTTTTCCTTCGATTATCTTTTACACTGAAGTTTTTAATACATTAGATTATATTTTGATGTACATGTGCACTATGGTTTGCCTTTCATTGACATGTAGTTCAACACTTTTTGCAACATCCTTTATTGGCTAAGGTGTTTAATGACTCTTTGCTTACCACTTCAATCTGGAATAAGCTCCTCCATCCCTTTAGGCTATTGAGTCTGGCCACTGTCAGACATCAAATTGTGACAATTTTACAGTATCATTTTGTGAGTAAATGTTAAGTGAATGCACAATCATCAACCTGCCCCAATACAGGTCCTCCTTGTCTGTTTCTAGAAGAACATTTGAGATATTCTAGCAAATATTCAAATTAACTAGATGCAATTTCAATTTCTATTATATTCATATTATTCCTGACCCATACAAAATGCAGATTTAGAAAAATTCACTCTTCTCACCCAGAAACATTATTTACTCAGACCTTTTATCTACATCTGATTTTGTACATTTCTTTGCAAAGAATTATTGCATATTTTCAGTGTTATTTTGTAGATTGTGTTTTCTCCTTTTGCTTACTTTTGTAAGTGCAATTTTACTTCCATTATGTCTTTTAAATGATTATTTCTGGCATACAAGAAATCTGATTTTTTTCACATTTTTATATTGCATATGACCACTTACTGAACTCTAATAAATTCTAAGAGCTTTTAAATGGATTCACTCCTATTTTCTGGGATATAATTAGATCTTCAATCGGCTGTGGTTGAGTTTCTGCAGTAGTATTAATTGCTCCTGAATCGTGTACCTGAGTGTCTTTTAGATGCCAAGCTGCAGTGGAGGGTGGGGGGTGGGCAGAGAGACTAGAAATAAATCTTGAAGGAGGTTCCAATGGGGCCACATGGAGCAGTCTGAGCCCATTTCAGGGGGAAGAAATTGAATGTGCAATGTCTCAAAGACCCGGGAAGCCAGTGCATGCCGGGGATGGTGAGTCCCTGCTGAGGATGACAGAGGGTGTGTGGTGTGCAAGTCACACCCGCGTTCCTCAGCTTGTCCTACACTGAACCTGCTGGCTCATCTCCTGCCATGTCTCGGCCGCCTCAGGATGCTCCCAGCTCTTCAGCACTGTCTCCACTCCTCCAACTTTAGTCTCGTGTACAGGAGCTTCGCAGGCCTTCAATGCCAAGCAAAGCAATCAATAGTTCTACAGTCATATCATTTTAAAGATAAATTTCACATATCTGACTCCTATGCTGGCCAGGGTACAAAAATCGTGCCTTATCTTTCTCTCTTCCATCAGGCAGCCAATGTCTGACACATAAAAGGCAGACTTTAATTGAATTTGGGCTTTTACATTTAGGAAAGATTTTTCCAGTTGTCTCTTAATGCACATTCAATTTTCTTCCCTCAATTCGGACACCCTAATAGAAACGCAGTATTTTTGCACCACTCTGTTACGTTTTCCTACCTTCTCACAGATTTATGGATGTCTTTCTTAGCATTTCTCATTGATTTTCAGATGTTTCCTTCTGAACTCTTATTTGCAGCCTTATAAGGAGAAAGAAGAAGGAAAAGCTCTTATCAGAACATGAGAGAAAGAGAGAGATAGATAGAGAGAGATAAAACTCACATACTAGGAAAATCAAAGAGAAAACTATAATGATGTCTGTCCTAGAACTGATCCTATTGAAGGGCCACATGTGAAATTGAGAGGCAATTTACTGAGGTAATATATATATGATATATATAATATATAATCTATAATATAATATATTATGATATATTATATTATAATGTGTATCAGATATATTATAATATACTATATAATCTATAATATAATCTATTAGTTCATATACATTATAATATATAGTATCATATCTATCTATCTAGATATATATGAGGTTATATATATCTATGCTATATAGATATTATAATCTATATAACATAGATTATAGTTTTATATTCCCTCTCCCCTGTTCCCATTTCTCTGAAGGCCCTGATCAGTGTAGGGTTATTGGTGTTCACTGTGGAGTACTAGGGACTCAGCCTCTGTACAGTGTGGGGACTGTGCCTCAGGATAATTCTATGCACCCTGTGGCTCTTACAGTCTTCCCACCTCCTCTTCTGCAACAATCACTGAGCCTTGGCAGGTGAGATAGCAATATGTTTTACTGTTGAGTTTTCTGTATTTCTTCTACAGTGTGGTGTGTTTTGGTTCACCACAGTGTTTGGTTGCTGTTTCCTTGGAAGTGGTTGTCAGGCTAGCAGTGGGAGCAATACTTATGTGGCTGCTTCCTCTGCAGTTTCTCCTGGGCCCCCATAAATGTGGTAGAGGGGGCACATCTCATGGAGAGCATGAACAATTGCCTGTCTTTTCTTGCCATATTGATGCATCTTGGATCTCCCCAGTATTCTCTTCCATCTGTAAAATAGGACAGATTCTCCAACCAAGGGTGAGAGAAGCTTTGATTAAGGGGATGTGCATCAAAGTTTGAGAGACATTTTGATGAGGGTACCCACTCTACTTGTCCAGCTAATCAGGGCTTCTAGCTGGCGTTTGTGAGCTTCCTGACCATGGGGTGCTGACATGGTTCACAGTCTCAGTTATGAGTTCTCTCCTACTGAGCAGGCCTCCTGTGCAATTAGAGGGTAGTTGGTTACCGAAAAGGGCTGTGTGTACTTTTTGTCCGGCTGGTTGATTGCATAGCTTATAGGGTCACCTGTTTTTTTCATGTTGTTGATGAACAAAGACTAAGGTAGTTAGTACAATAGGGACTTTACTTCTGGATACAAGTATACAAAATATAACCCCAATTAAGGAAGTTGGACAGACCAGATAGAAATGCCCAGTATAAGGTGGAGAAAATTTAATTCTAAAACCATTGGTTCTGACTTGGAAATCCCAAAGCCATATCTGAGTTACTTATCCCCCAATGGTGAGCATCTGGTCAAGGAGAACTGCGAGGTCCCCAAAACAATGTAGGCCATTGCCAAGCACTTGATTACCTGACACAGGTAAAAGGTAAGGTCCCGTTGTGGAAGACACCACAGGCTGCTGTCTCAGGACACCAAGAGACCACATGAAAACTGAGAGGAAAGCCAGTCGTCTCCTGGCAAACACTCAAGACACTAGAAAATGCCAGATTTCTTTAAAAAGTAATGTTTCGAATCAGCTACTTTTGACACGGTCACTGTAAACACTGCACTTACACACTCATGTCTGGTGTAGGTGGGGAAGGGCTTAGCAAGCTCTCTGTCCCTCCCTCTCCCCTTCCTCTCTCTTCTTTCCCTCCCTCCCTCCCACTCCCTTCCCTCCCTTCTCTCCTTCTCTTCTTTCTTTCCATCTCTTTCTCTTTAAAGATGCTCATTTGCTTTTTTAGTGCATTTTAACAAGATGACACAGATTGGCTTGAAGAAGATAAACCTTAAATGTCATCTCCAGCTGGTGCCAAGGACCCTGGAGGATGGCATTGACTTGAGCATGACATCTGTGAGCTTCACCCAAGGAAGGGAGCATTCCCTCAGCTGTCGATCTATTCCCCCTCCTAGAAGACAAGCCTGGAGTGGTTGCTGGCTGCTGGCTCAGTGAATGACCTTGGGGTTGGACATGAGAGTAACACAGACAACCAAACAGATGAGAGGGTAGTGAGGGTGGGGATAGAGTCACCCTCACGGATGAACATGATCTGCTGCAGACCTGAGGCATAGGCACAGGTAGGTGAAGAGCATGGTACCAGTAAGGCAAGGGCTTCTCCTGAGATTGGCCCTGGCATCCTCCATTCCCTGGTTTTGATCACAAGCTGTGAGTCGAAGATCAGGTGTTGGATAGAAAGATACTCTTGGTGTCCGGGGAGGTTGAGGGGAATGTCCTCCACTCAAGCAGGCCTGTGATGAAGTCGGTAAGTCATATGATCCCTTCAGAGCATTCCATGGGGCACTGTGTTATCTAGGAAGTAGCAGAGTCTTCAGCTCATTGCATGATGGGCAGTTACTCAGCTGCTTGATATTAAATTAGGTGAGAAAACTATAAAGTACATCTCACCTACTTCGTTCAGTTCTATCAAACACAGGTGCACGGGTCTAAGATGGAGGTCGGAAATCCATGGAAACTTTGAGAAGTGACCAAAGGTTGACTTATGATCACAGTGAAAATATAAACTGTTGAGCTGAGAGCCGAAAGCTGCAAAGGGAAGACATGAGGGCCTAGAAAGCACCCAAGGTATAAAGCCATCCTGCTGTGTCTTCACATGCTGTGTGTTGACCACAAGGAGAATGGCTGAGGGGGAACTCCTGCACCTTGTGCACAGGGGCTTCCTGAGTCTTCATAGTTCATCAGCATCAGTTTCTGTCATTCCTTCCACACAGGGGACTCCAGATATGGGGAGATGAAGGACCTTATTCTAGGTGATATGCCTAGTGAATAATAGAGCTTCAACTTGGAATCATGTTTGGTTCTGTTTTTTAAAACTTTCCACTTATTTGTTTATTTGCAGGTCTTAAATTCCTTTTACTTTCACTTTATTTTCTTCTTTTTCTTTGGTATTTCTTAGGTAGGGTCTCACTCTAGCCCAGGCTGGTCTTGAACTCACAGTAATTCTCCTCCCTCTGCCTCCCAAATGCTGGGATTAAAGGCATGCACCACCATGCCTGACGTAAATTTCTTTTTAATTTTAATTTTCACTTACTTCTTCATTTAAGGGAGAGAGAGAATGAATGAATAGATACATTAATGAGGATGGTCATGCCACAGCCTCTTGCTATTGCAAACATACTTCAGAGGTATGTGCCATTTTGTGCATCTGGCTTCACATGGGTACTAGGAAACTGAACCTGGGCCAGCAGGCTTTGCTAGTATGTGTTTTTAACCAGTGAGCAATTTCCTCGGGCCTATTTGCAGTTTTATTTTTTATGTTTTTGAGGCAAGGTCTTGCTATGTGGTTGGCTTTGCATCTTTTCCCCCCCACCCCCGAGAGCTTCATTCTTTTTAATGTGAATATGTCATGAGAACGATAGTATTATTATCATCATTTTATAAATGTAGGATTCAAGGTTCAGCAAGGCAGTGAAAAATTGTCCAAGGTCACAGTAAATGAGATGGTAAAGCCAAATGTCAAAACCTCTGCTTCTGGGTCGTCCTGGCATGGTGCCCTGAGAAAGAACATGGTGATTTCTGTCATATTCTGATCTGAAAGATGTCATCTGAATCTAAGCATGAAGGGATAATCAGACAACTCCACCCTGAGGAATGCTCAATACAATGATTAGAATGGAATCTTTACAAGTGTTAATGCTAAGAAAGACAGAGAGCTGGAGGTCTCATTGGATTAAGAGACCAAAGACGCCATGTCTGTGAGCTGCATTGTAGATTATGGACTGAGCCTAGAGTGAGACAATTCACATGAAAACAATTGGGGCAATTGGAGGGATTTGAATGCTAACAGTTTATGAGACAATAGGTTTTTTTTTTGCTAGAGCTGTACTTTCCTAAGACAATGGGCTGGGCAGTCATGAGCACATTCTTGCTCTTTGAGATCTCAGCTCATGTACTGTGAGGTTAAGTGTCTCAAAATCTCTAACTGCAATGACTTAGCATAAAAAGGTGTTTGTGTATATATGTATACACTTATGTGTCCCCACGTCCTTCTATGTGTGTGTATATATGTATGTATGTCCATATGTATCTACTTCTGTTTGTATCCAGTTGGAGAGGAATTAGAGATAACTTCAATAACTGGTAAATTTCCGGTAAAAGCACGTAAGTTTTCATTATACTATTTTTGAAACTTTCTTGCTGTTTTATTTTCCACAGTATAAATTTGGAAGGCAACATGTAGGAATATCTTACTCTGTAACTCCACTTATCAACTTCTGATCTAAAAAGTCTGAAAAATCCATATCAAGACCCTAAAAAAAGTAGAAAAATGAGTTATTATCACCACTGAAAATAATGAGCACTCCTGAATTTTTATATGTATTGAAATAGCAACTACTTTCAAGGGCACTTACTATACATTAGGCACTCCCCTATGCCCTGAAAGATAAGATGATCTCAAAACACAGTCCCTAACTTTCTGAGCATGGAAAAATTAGTTTGGAGAAAGAAAATAGTTAAGTGAGCAAATATTTAAAATAACTTTAGGGCTGGAGAGATGTCTCGGTGGTTAAGGCACTTGTCTGCAAAGCCAAAGAACCTGAGTGTGATTCCCCAGTACTCACATAAAGCCAGATGCACAAGCTGGAGCGTGCATCTGGAGTTTGCAGCAGGTGGAGGCCCTGGCGCACCCATTCACTCTCTCTCTCTCTTTCCCTCTCTATCTCTCTTCTATCTCTCCCTCTCCACTTGCAAATCAATAAATATATTTAAAAATAGTTTTGAAATAGCTTTAATCACAGCTAGAGTAGGATCTAGGTGTCGAGGGTATGTGTTAAATGTGATCATGAAAGTCCCTTCTGGTGGGTAACCTTTGGGCTGAGACTCGAATGAGCTGCAGGAGTGAGACATGGACAGACTTGACCTTCTACTTCCTTCTTCGCTCCAATGAAATACCCAGCAGGAGCTACTTTAGGGAGAGAGGTTCTGCTTGAACTCAAGGGTGGAGGGCACAGTCAATCATCCAGAGGGTGCTGTTGCTCAGACCCCTTCTTTTCCTCTCTTCATTCATTCCCAGTACTAGACCATGACGTCAGCCTGGGTCTTTTGACGTCAGCCTGGGTCTTTTCTCCTCAGCCAGATCTCTTTGGAAATACCTCTTAGACACACTCATAGCTGTGTCTCCTAGGTCATTTTAAATCCAGTCAAGTTGACAATGAAGCCTAGTTATCACCACATGAAAGAAGTGTTTTCTAAACCACGAACTATCCAATGCAAAGACCTCACAGTGAGCCATCCATCACAGGAGCCATCTCCTATGCTTTGCATCACTTTCACTGTCTTTATAACCTCTTCCCGTTTCCGTATCATTTTATTTTTGTTTAGTTTTCAAATGTGCAATATGCTTTAGCAAGATTCCTTTAGAAAGAACATAACATGACATTTTTCCTTCTGGTGTAATCTTTGCCTTTCAGAAAGTATAAACAAAGCAATAGATGGACTGTTGGGAGGTGTCTAAGTGTAAGACATATTATGGAGCAAGCAGTTCTTTCCTCGTAAGCTAAGCTTGAAGAGACCATAGATGAGTCAAGGTTGCCGGGCTTGTTTGCGAATGCTGCTTTCTTTAGGAACACAAGACTTGGATATGCAGGCAGCCAGCAGAGTGGCTTTGCATTTGAGTCATCTGCCCAAACACTTCCGTCTGAGCCCTCCTCACCTGTTTCATATTGAGTTTGAGGAGGACTTTTCCCACCAAACCGATCAGCCATTTGTAGGACAAACCAATATTCTTCCAAACAGTTTATGGGCATCCAGTTCTGTCTGCTGTGCTGTTTGGGCTTCCAATTTCTGAACAGGTGCCGCTCATTTCATTTTTGACTAGCTTCAGGAGTCTCCTTTCAAGATCATGTAAGTAGTCACTTATATCTCCCAATTTATAATTTTGTTGGCTAGGATTAAATCTTAGATCTATTTATAAGTAGTCTTTACTTATATCTGTGTGACATAGATGCAATTTCATTTTATTTTACTTAAAAACAAACGAATTTGTCAAAGATCAGGAAGGATCAAAGAAAAAAATAGAATTTATATTATGGTTTTCGTGTCACGAATGCAATGTTCACAACACAGTCTTGTATAAGAAGTATTTATGATTAAGATACATTCCATGACTTCAGGGCTTTTCCAAGGAGATAGTGTTTGAGGCCTCACATCATGAGTGAACTGTTAATAGGACACAAATAATTTTGTATTCCAAAAACAAAGCCAAAACACAAAGTAAATACTAAATCCTTGAGAGTTTGCAATATTAATAAGAACTGGAAGACTCAATTTTCTTTTCCACTCCCTTGTGGTTTGATTATGGAAAGTGTCTCCAAGAGGTGATGTGTTAAAAGCTTTAGTCCACAGGGCAGCATACTGGGGGTTGCTGTTGGCCTTTAGGAGATTTGTTTGGAGATGCCTTTAGGACTTTAGCTATTCTACCCATGAAGGGAATTGTGGGAGACCTTTTTTTCCCAGTATCTCTCTGCTTCTGACACCCTCCCAGAAGCCCAAAGCAGTAGGGTCTTCTGATCTTGGACCAGTACCTCCAAATAAACCATTTCTCTTTGTAAGTGAGTTACCTTGGTTATTTTGTTACAGTAACATGAAGCCGATTAATACACTTTCCTTTGCTATTCAGATACTTTACAAGATCACCTGTCTTAACGTTTTAAAAATTATTTTCAGGTTCCTGTTACAAAGTACTGTAAATTAGGCGGCTTATAAAGAATAGATATTGCCAAGCATGGTGGCTCATGCCTTTAATCCCAGCACTCTGGAGACAGAGGTAAGAGGATTGCTGTGAGTTTAAGGCCACCCTGAGACTACAGCAGTGAATGCCAGATCAGCCTGCACTAGAGAGAGACCCAGTCTCGCAAAAAATCAAACAAAAAAAAGTGATCTAAAGAACAGAAATGTATTTCTTATAGACCTGGAGGCTGCAAAGTTCAAGATTAAAGAAATTATTCATTTCATTGCATTCCAGTTTTTTTTCTTGAGACAGAGTGTCACCCTGGAATACAGGACAGACTAGAACTTGCCACCATGCCTAGGTCAGTGCTGGCAAACCTGAGGTTGAATGAAGGCCTGCTTTCTGATTCCTAAACTGTGACTTCTTGTGTCCTTACATGATAGATTACAAAGGTACCGATCTCTGTCCATTTTTATTAGATCGGTAATCTCAGTCACGATGGATCCACCCTCATGTCTGAGAGCCTACCACCATCATGTTAATGTTTAGTTTCAACTTGTAAATTTTCAGGGAGACTCAACATTCAGCACTTCCACCGTTGTCAACTTAATGTCTGATCTTTTATCCACATGGTCCAAACATTTTATCTTTCACTTAATAAAAGTATATTTATTCTTTTCTTAATTTTAATCTAGTGATTTTTTTAAATAAAAAAGATTGCACAAATAGAATCCCTCTTCTCCACCCCAATTCTGCTGAGGGTCTTCGGTGGCATTATCGGTATTCATTTTGGGTGCCAAGAGGCCCTAGTCATTCTCTTCAGGGATGGGGGAAACTCGGTGTCTCAGGCTATTCCCATCCACCCTGAGGCTCTTAAAATCTTTCCACAAGATGCTCCCTGAGTCATGGCAGGCAAGAAGTGATCTGGTTTAGTGTTGCTTTCTCTGCAGCCTCTGGGTCTCTGTTTTTGATGAGGTTTGAGTGACCACAGAGTCTGTCACCATCTCCCTGGAACTGGTTTTCAGACGAGCAGTGAGAACAATACTCGTGTCACTGCTTCCTCTGTAATGACTTCAGGGCCCAGCAGACGACCCATCTCCTGGGTCTCCATGCCACATGCGCACAGAGTCCTGGCCACCTGTTTATTCTCATAGATAAAAAATACACATTTCTTGGAGATGAATATGAACTGGAAACACTGAAAAATTAAAAAAGTACTTATGTTGTCACCAGTCTGTGATTCTTAATAATATTCACTTTGTTTATGCCCTTGTACTTTTTCTATGTTTTAAGTGTTTTATTTATTTATTTATTATTTGTTTATTTATTTTATTTATTTTCAAGCAGAGAAAGAGAGAGAGAGGAGGGCGAGTTAGAATGGGCATGCCAGGTTCTCTATCCACTACAAATGAAAACTCCAGATGCATGCACCACTTTGTGCACTGGCTTTACATGGGTACTGGGGAATCGCACCTGGGTGGTTAGGCTTTGCAGGCAAGGGCCTTAACCACTAAGACACCTTTACAGCCTGTCTGTTTTTTTTAATTTACATAAACTTTATTATTTTCCATATACTACCTAATAATCTTTTATTTAACCTGACCCAATTATATACCATGACATTGTTTTATGTCATTGGATATGATTTCACTCTATATTTCAGTGGAGTTTTAACTCAGAATTCAATGATTTCTGTGTATGCAAATGAAAAGTGTGCAAGTGTGCAATGGTGTGTGTGTGTGTGTGTGTCTGTGTGTGTCTGTGTGTGTGTCTGTGTGTAAGAAAACTTCCTGGTATAAACCTTGCCTCCACTTCTGGCCATAATTCCCTACAATAGAAAGAGAGATAAAAAGGTCAAAGCAAGACAATTCTGAAAAGAGGAGAAATGATCAATTTGATATGAAAATCAAAATACATTAACAAAAGAGAAACCAAAAGACTATATGGAGAGGTGGCTTAAGAATACCAAAGCTGTTTGTATTATCGAGATATAAATACAATTATATGTTAGTTAAGTTGTAGCAAGTGGAAGTTCAATTGCACATATAGATGAACTTGAGTCATTAAATTATATGCTAGACTGTAGGTAGCATCTATGGTTTCTAATTAGGAGTCCTAAAAATTAGAATTTATAAGGAAGAATCTTCACATTGATTCAAGAGTGGACTAGACCATATGCTGATGTATTCCTTTCAGATAGGAAACTTGTATGTTACTTTATAAATTGAGGAAAGTATAGAACCTTCAAATATAAAAATTAAATTTTTTTAGCCAATCTGTAGATTTTTCTACATGCTGATTTGTGCAACTATTCTTTTTCACTTAGTACTGCATTATCAGACTTCCTTTATCTTTAAATACTTTTTGAAAGTTGATGTTAAATGATTTAGCAGTAACCCACAGTGTGTCTCTTCCCCCAGCTTATTACAGCCTCTGATTCAGCCCTTAAACCTTGGGTTTGGTGGTGCGGGTGAGTGATTGAGAGGTTCTAGAAAGAATACAGAGGAATGTTCATCGTCAGGCGCAACCTGCCACACTGGTCCACCCGTGAAACTCACAGAGAGAGTGCTTTTTGTGAGCATCTTCAAAGCATTTGCAAGAACACAGTGCCCATCCCGCCGAGAACCCATTTCTGAAGAAAAGGTTCCATCCTCATCAAATCTGGCCTCAGAGACTGGTGGGATTTTGGGGAGCATTAAAGGCCTGTAAAATGGATTTCTCTGTGAACCAAATCTATTCTAAAGAGCCATTCTTTCTGCACATTCTCCATCTTGAGGCTCCTGTCACTGGTTTGTCTCTGCTATGTGATTAATAACACACTTGTTCTCATTAAGGATTTTCATGTTCCAAGGTGTTATTAATCCCCTGATTGCTATTTCCAGAGTAAAAGCAGGGTGGCTCCACTGCAGGAGTTGAGGGCTCTGTTCTAGGCTCCGTGGCTGGACTGCCGGTGTCCCTGGAAACCATGATCACTTTCTGCAGTTGAATGGTGACATGTCCAAACATCTTCCTATCAGGTAAGAGATGATCTACTTCCCATGCAGTGACATTTTGACTCTTTTAATGTCCCAAGGAGCAAATCTACTTTATAAATGGGAGTCCCATATGACTCTAATAGTGGGGGAATGCTGGGATAAAATAAAAGGAATAATATACAAAGATAAAGTAAGTGGTTGGGATTATATCAGATTCCTGGTACATATACTCACTCATACACAGCCAACACAGTTGGAGGAGGTTCTTTCGGATCATATATCAACTTGTGTTGCTCAAGTTTCAAAAGGTAACCAGAAATGGGAAACCACTTGTAGAATTTAAAATATATGTTTTTATTTATTTTCAAGCAGAGAGAGAGAGAGAGAGAGAGAGAGAGAGAGAGAGAGAGAGAGAAGAGAAGAGAAGAGAAGAGAAGAGAAGAGAAGAGAAGAGAAGAGAAGAGAAGAGAAGAGAAGAGAAGAGAAGAGAAGAGAAGAGAAGAGAAGAGAAGAGAAGAGAGAATAGGTGTGCCAGGGCCTCCAGCCATTGTAAATGAATTCCAAATCCATGTACCTCTTTGTGCATCTGGCTTTTCATTGGTACTGGGGAATCAAAACTGGGTCATTAGGCTTTGCAGGCAAGCACCTTAACCACCGAGCAATCTCTCCAGCCCAAATATTTTATTTCTTTATTTGCAAGGAGGGGGAGAGAAGATTGGTGCCCCAGAACTTCTAGCCACTGTAAATGAACTCCAGATGTGTGCACCACTTTATGCATCTGGTTTTACATGGGTACTGGGGAATCAAACACAGATTGTTAGGCATTGCATGCAAGCACCTTAACTGCTAAGCCATCTCTCCAGACCTTGTAGAAATTGTTCTAACACCAACCAAAGAATTGCTCACCCAGGACATTGTGATCTGGTCATGAGATATGGGGAGATTGTTCATGTCTAGCATCTAGAATATTCTAGTATAAATAGTAGCACCATGCACATGGACGAGAAATGAGCTCTAGTATGTAAGCAAGAATTCAAAAGCCCAAATTTAGTGCTGTGCTACCTCTAAATGCTTTGATTTCTTTCTAGAGTTCAACGTCATCACCTCCTCCACGTGAGCTGCTTGCCTGAGTAGAAGTCATGGTTCACTGCTTGGTTTTTCTACCATGCCCAACTAGCCTTGGAATCTTTCTCAGCCCAGATTTTCCAGGTTCTACTACCAGCTAGTCGAGTGGACACAAGTTGAAAGCAGCTATTCAGTTCTAGACTGAGTCAGCTTTAAGGCTTCTTCCGTCGCCTTCTTCCTATGGTCAATCAGTTAGCATTATAAATCAGCTTTTTTTTTTACAACAGCATTTCATTTGTTATTTCTCTGTCTTCTTGGCATAAAGATGGTTCTTTCAGGGTCTTGGTGGGGGGCTGGCTCTTGAGTTTTCTTTCCAGAGCTCTAAAGGAGACAAAGGTCTATGGGTTCCTTGCTCTCTGCTTCCCCCTGGTGATCATGGCTGTGGCAATGATCCTGTGTCTGTCTCCTGGGGTACTAACTCCCCAGTACTGCTCCTGTGTGCAGAGAGTCTGGAGCCCAATGGGGGCTCTTATACATCGGGGAAAAATGAGAAGACTGGGAAATTCCTTAGAAGTTCCAGGTACCCACATTTTTTTTCTTAAATTTTTGGTACTTTTTCACAATTTGTTTAAAGTAGAAGCTAGTAGGAAGAGGCAATAATTTAATTTGCTACAAAAATGTCTATTTGGTTATATCAAGTTTAAAATGGTTCACACAGCACATTCTGGGTGCTTTGCTGTGGAATGAGTCTGAGAATCACTTACTGAAACGTTGGCTTTTGGATAGCCGAAGGCATGCTTAGAGGGCTTTGAACCAGGCAAGCATGACAATGCTGTCCTCCTGAGAGCAGCAGACCTCCGTGTCACCGCTTTGGACTGGGCTAAGGCTGCTGGACAAGGTGTATGTATGTATGTATGTATGTATGTAGGTATGTATATGGTGTGTATGTATATATGTTTATGTATGTATAAGTATGTATGTATATGTATGTGTGTGCATTATGTATATGTGTATATGCATGCATGCATGTATGCATGTATGTATGCATATGTATGTATGTATGTGTATATGTGTATATGTATGTATGTGGCCATTATGACAGGCCCCCACGTAAGGCTTGTTCTCAGCTCTTGCTAGGTTTGAGGTGTCTATAGAAGGGAGTCACTTCTAGCATCAGCTGTGCCCAGACACTGACACACTAGAACTGTGTTAATTGCCTGTCTTGATGCTGTAATAAAAAGCCTGGCTAAAGCAACTTAAGAAAGGTAATTATTTTTGTTCAGGATTTTAGGAGATACAATTAATTCAGCATGGCATTGTGACCGGAAATGGCTTACCACTGTGGTGTGGGAGCCTGGACACAGGAAGCAGAGGGCTCAGGCCAGATCAGTGGCTGCCATGTCACTTTGCCCCTAGTGCTACAGGCCTATGTCTGTCAGGCTTTATGTCCAGAAGGTTCCCAAACCTCTCAAAATAGTGCTCCCAGTTTGGGAACAAGCATTCAAACATAGACCCTGTGGGGACTGTTGTATTACTTTCTCGTTGCTGGGACAAAGCACCTGACCAAAAACAGCTGATGGCAGAAAAGAGTTTATTTTGGTATTATAGTCAACTTTCTCTGTTGCTGTGCAGAAAGATCCCAAACAAAAGTGGCTTGTGTAGGAATGGGTTTATTGGGCTTACGGACTCGAGGGGAGACTCTATCCTGGCAGGGAAAATGATGGCATGAACAGAGGGGTGACATCACCTCTGCCACAGCACTGCAAACAGCGGCAGGAAGGTGTGCCAAACACTGGCAAGGGAAAGCTGGTTTATAATCCCCATAAGCCCGCCCTCAACAACACAGCTCCAGGGAGGTTGTAAAACCCAAACTGCCATCAGCTGAGGATCAATTACCCAGAACACATTCATTTGTTTGTGGGGGACACCTGGATCAAACCGTGGTATTTGGCTTACACTCTTGGTAGAAGCTTCATCATGACAGAGCACAGCAGAGGCTGGATATCACCTCTGCCCTATCAGGTGGAAGACAGCAGCCAGATTGAGCTGAGCTCTGGCTAGAGGGAGCTGGCTGTTCCATCCCTAAGCCACTCCCAGGACTACACCTTTTTCATCAAGGCTTTATCTCCCAACTTGTCACCAGCTTGGAACCAAGCATTCAAAACACATGAGTTGGGATGGAGAGATGGCTCTTTGGTTGAAGGGGCTGCTTGCAAAGCCTGACTGCCAAGATTCTATTCTGCAGCACACACATAAAGCCAGATGCACCAAATGGCTCATGAATCTGGAGTTGTTTTTTAATCACACAAATGTTTCACCCTGCCACCAGTTATCCGTTGATAACTAGTGTTGTGACATTTCTTTATACACAAGATATGCTTCTAAGAGCAGAATCTCTGGGATTCATGCATGTCCTTTGAAAATTTGCAACTATTTGGTGTTAAATAGATTCTGGGTGATTTACAGCAGGCAGACCTTGATCCTGGGTAGGATTGCTGTATTCCACAGCAATGGCCAACTAGAACCTGAGTGAATGTTGGATTCCTGGGACTTTGGTTTCCCTGGAGCTTCCCAGTACTGTGGTCCAGTTGATTGTAATTTCATGCATATTCCTTGGATCTGATTGCCGTTCTCCTCCTCCTCATACTGCAGACCTCTGCAGCATGCAGCACACGCCACACATCATGGTCCATGGGCTTGACTCAGGCTGTAGTTTCAATGGACAGAAAAGGCCATGGGATAGGAAAGGAGAATGAAAGATATCTATTGCTTGCTATCACTGATGTGCACACAGGCATCGAGATGTGTTTCTGCATATGCCTGGAGACATGATTCACATGCTCATAGACATGCAGTCTAAACACAAGGATAAGCAAATAAGTGCCTAGATTCCATAAGCACACCCATGCACTGCACCCACCATCAACTGTAACATGTACCAGTGCTTGGGTTGACTGTCTTCCAATAGTCTAAGATTGTCAAGGCACAGGAAGTTCTGAGCACTGACTGACAGGCGCCCCTCTTCTGCTCATCAAGAAGACAGTTGCTTGCTATTTTATGGTAGGTGCTGATGTGCTTGTTATAGAGGAAGAAGTGCATATTCTTTGGGCATCTGGACCTGTTGCCAGAAGGAAGGGCTGTTTCTCAGGCTCATCTGTCCTCAGTGCAGAGGAGGAACACACTCTCAGGGCCAGGAACTGTTCTTCTTTCATGGCGGGAGGGTCCACTTTCATCAGGACTGCCAGCATGTAGGAAGTCACCATACCACATATAGCTCACCCCTCTGAAGGAAGACATGTGCCTCTAAAACTTAGTTTCTGACCTTTGTCTTTCTCTAACGTCCTAAGACCTGTCCTCAGCAACTTCACTTTCACCCAGCTTCCCAGTGTGAGGTGGGTCATGACTCTGGGTAAGGTGGAGATCTGACACTGTGCTGTGTTCCTCGCCATCTGCAGGTGAGTGGGGAGGCTTGGCCTGGGGTCCATAACCCTCCGGTCCTGTGACAGACCCCTGGGCCTTCCTGGAGGCCAGGCAATGTTTTCACAGCTGTGGGCTAGGAGGGCTACTCCCCAAGCTCCGTGCACACATTGGCCTGTGACCCAGCAGCTGTGCACAGTCACGCATGACCCAGTCCTTACACTGAGTGGGCGTCCCTGGTCCGCAGGAGAGGCCAGGACTTAGCAGTCTGGGCCCCCCATCTCACAGTGCTTCTGACCCTCTTGGTGAACATGGCTAAGTGGTTCCCACATGACTCCCAGGCCTTCTATTAACTCCCCAGGCGGCGGAGACAGTGTTATTAACTGCAAATGGCTTCTTGTGGCAGTGTTCCATTTCTAATATTAATAATCAGCATTTAATAAAAACAAAGAGGGGGAAAATATCGGCGGTAAAAAACCAACTGCTTTGCCCCTTTCTCATTTATCACCCTGGCGGGAGGACACAAACATCACCAGCAGAGCCCCTGTTGAGACACCCCAGTGCACATGCACACAAGCCTTCTAACACCCCCGACACTCATGCATGTACACTCACATCAATGCACACAGAGCACACGTGCACACGTATACATATTCCTACAATGTGCATATGCTCCAGTACACATTCATATGCCTAAACATACTCACATGCACAATACATGCAAAAATATACATATATGCACACACACCTGCACAGGTACACGTCTACATGCACATGGACACACACATGTGCACAGCCATACACATGCGTGTAAAATCCCCTAACAAGCATATATGTTTCTGGATGTGTGCTTCATTCATCACAAGGCCAGGCTTGGGTTCCCATTTTCCCACACATCCCCACTCCTCTAGACCCCAAACCTAGCATGTGGTGTCCAGAACGGTGCCTTCAGCAGGTATTCTTGATGGAAGGAGGAGAGTGGGAACTGTGGGCACTGGCGTCATTGTTTTGCTCTCTCCCCTGCCCCTTTCCACTAGGCCAGACATCTGCAAGACAAATGGCTCCCTCCTGCCAAAGCCCAGGGAGAAGAGAGTTTTTAAAAATGTAGTTAATTAAATTTACTCAAAAAGATCAGCTGTCAAGATTACAGCTGGGTTTATCTCCACTAAAAATAAACAGAGCTAGGGAAGACTGGATGGAAGAGAGAGCAGGAAGGTGGGCGGGACGAAGGGGAACATGGGGCTTTGCACTGTTGGATGCTGGGATGATATTTATAGACCATTTCCATTGTGAACAGTCACCAGGAACGTGTCTTTGGGATCTGGGAGGCTTGCATGTTACCAAACATATCACTCAGAGAGTGGGGGAGGGGCCTCTCTCTCTCTCTCTCTCTCTCTCTCTCTCTCTCTCGCTCTTGAGTTTAGGAACAGGAATTTTTGTTCCTCATGAGAAGCAAGGGGCTCCTTCATATCCCATTGAGCATCCCCACCCCACTCTCCTCCATGAAGAGGAGTGTAAAGGATAATGAAAAGTCTCCCGCTGGCTGGGGACATGGCTCAGTGGATGATCACTTGGGTGCAAAGTGGTGAAATCTTCTAAATCTAAAGCTCTGGTCAGAGCAATATCCTACATGAGTCTGTCATCTGCTCTTTGCACCTCTGCAGCCTTGCCCAAGCTTTTCTCCCACAGCTCCTCCTATTCATCCTTCAAAACCCCACATGGTGTGCTGTTCTTTCTTCTGTCCTTCATCAGTTCCTTGGCAAAGCTGCTCTGTTCGGTTACTGACTTTCCTGCTCAGCTACCTGCGAGCTGTTAGAGGTCATGGGATTCCTGCCTGCACGCTGTGCTGCTCCAGTGCTTCAAGTCATACTCCTGGGGGTTGGGGACAGAACAGAGGCTGATAAAGCGCATCTGTGGGAAAAGGGGTTTGTCTGCTGCTTCAGCTGTGGGTGGGCCTGAAACCAAGAAGCCAGCGAGTTCATCAAAGTGTCAGGGACTATTGACAAAGGACTTCCTGGCTTGAAAAATGGCTGTCACACTCCTTCTGTGAGCTTTACCTTGGAACCATCCAGAGAATAGAGTCAGTGCGTTTGAGATTAATTTACTCATCAAATGTCATTCTGCAAAGCTGTTTGCTAGCTGAGAGTCTCTCCAAGTTCCCTTGCTTTGAACAGGAGGTTTCCCTGTGCCAAACACAAACACATAGGGATTCTGGGACATGGGGCCTTGGGCAGGGAGCTCAGACTCCCTGAGGCCAAGACTGCTCCCCTCTACTGAAGCCCAGGCATCCAGTAGAGCCATCATCAAGACACTGGCTTGTCACATAAATCCCCCTCAAGGGCAGGCCAGGAGAGAAAAGAGCACAGTAAAATAAACTTTGACAGGAAGAAAGAAGGAAAATATGAAAGTATTCCTATGGAGAAGATACATAGAACTTCAAAGCTTTTTCTATTTAAAGAGACAGACAAAAACTCAAAAAGCCATCCTTGATCAGGTTAATAATACCTTTATTTTTAATTTCTTAAGTTTAATATTCAAGTCAACCCATCAGTGTAATAAAGCTTCACGTATGAGCCATAGCCTGGAGGAGGTAAGGACAGGGAGGAATGGGACTTCTTAGTCACACAGCCTCACACTGGGCCTCCCAGACACAACCATACACCAAAGGGCAGGTCTTTGCAGTCCCTGTCTGCTGAACTGCACAAATGGACCAAAGACCAGGAGCCATCAAGCCTCTACCCCACTCTGAAAATTCATTTAGCCTCTCAATGAGTGTTCAGACAAATCCTGGAACACACTGTAATCACTCAGAATGCAGAATGAGCACCGGACTTCTTTCTATTTGTATTAAATAGCTTCCTGTTGCTGTACAAAATACCTGACAAAAATCAGTTGAAGGGAGGAGGAGGGTTTTTTTTTGTTTGTTTGTTTGTTTTTAGCTTACATTTCCAGGTCCAAAGCCAGCTTTCTCCTTTTTAAACACTCCAAGACCCTGGTCCATGGAAAGGTGTGGTCCACAATGAAGGTGAGTCTTTCCCAGAGTCTAACCTAGTCTAGGGAGTTCCTCACAGGCAATTCTGGGTCCCTTCAAGTTGATAGTCAATAACAACCATCATCACCTGGGAGCATGCCATTTCCTTCCACCTCTGTGCGGGATCTGGGCCCAGCAGTCATGTCGAAATTAGGAACTTGCCTCCTCCACCTTCTTGTCTCTGGATAACCAGTCCCTCCCTGCTAGGGGCAGACACCTTCGGCAGGATCCACCATGGGCATATAAGTACTGCTTATTTTCTACATGCCTGCACGGATGCACATGTGAGTGTGTTCTGCATACCAAGGACAGGAAACACTTTAGAGAGCCCTGAACAAGGAAATACTGATCGATATGCCTGTCCAAACAATTAGAAAGAGATATTTTCTGAGTCTCCTAAGTCTCTCTGGCATGTGTTAGATGCATGCTGTCAGGAAGGCTGCCATTAAAGAGCTTCTAAATAATGCAAAGACAATCAGATGTACAAATAAGCAATTCAATTTGGATGATTGATTATTGGAATAATGCTAGTGCACCTAAGGCCCGATGCTTCCAATCACATCTCTGTTCCATTTCTCCAGCAGTAATGATCTTTGTACCTCTATGGTGGGAAGTAATCTCATGGCGTGGCTTGGGGTATGGTTAGCTCTATGGCTCACTATTTACTTTGTTTAATTTTTTTTTCTTGGGCATATGAAACAGGTGAATCTCCTTTACATCGTATCTGCAGTGTATGAAGGACAGAAGCCACATGTTATATCCTCCTACGAAATATAGAGTAAATCTCTGAAGATCAAGGTTTTGCAGATGACTGTAATATGACCTGGTTTTTCCACCCTCCATCCCTAGGGAGTTCTTTAATGTTTGCAGCTCCTGGAAGAGGCATACTGAGATCTCAACACTGCCTTCCTACTTGTAGTAGGCTCCTCTAACTGTGAGATAGTAACAGAGTGGGCTATCCTGGGCTCTGTGAACTTTGGGATCTCTTTGCTGCTTCCAGCATTGGTGTTAGTGATAAAGCTGCTGCCTTGTTAAGTCCCACATGGTCCAGTCACAGAGATTGGAAGTTCTGGCTAGTCTGTGAGACAGTGTGGTTCTCTGCCTCGGAGTCTTATATTTGACACTGGCAAGGGTTGAACAAGCCATCCATACTCACTAAACTCTGGTTCCCTTATCTAGGGAAGCAGACTAGCCACAACTTCCAAACTGGCACATTGTCCTTTGTTGGGATTAGAACCTCTCTACAAAAAATGTGGTCTTGAACTTGGGCCTCTCTTGGGACACTGTCTCAGCCCACAGCACAGAATTGATTCAGAACTTATACCTTAACAAGGCTGTCATCAAGTGACTCATAAATACATTGCACTTTGAGAGGCACTTTCCCAAAATCTATGAGAAGTGTTGTGAAACAGTGGGCACTGGTATGAAAGTTTTGGGGCAAGGTAGGGTAGGTTAACATCACAATTTCACTGTCTTAACTTGTGAGAAGGGTGTAGAAATGAAGCCCACTCTACGCAGTACTTGTGAAGCTGGTGACTGCAAGCAAAGCATGTTATCTGGAGCCTAAACCCCAGCAGGCCTTCAGGGAGAGGTAGACTTGCTTCTGCCAGGTTTTTGACTTGGACAAGAAATTACTACTAGTCATTTCTTCAGTTTTCTATGCTTATAGAATAGGTTAAGTCAATGAAATAACTGTAACAATACCCAGTAGGCAAGGTGATAAATGAAACTTAATCATCTTCCTTCTCTTCTTTGCATAAAATATTAGCCTGTGAGGGCTTAGAACAGTGCTCAAAGACAGATTGAACACTCAAAAGTAGTAGCAGGAGTTATCACTTATTACTAATAGTTCAGAAATTACTACGTGACAGTCGCCTGGACAGCTGAATCCTTAATATTGTGATGAGCTCTCTTTTGTTTTGATGGACTCAAATGTTTTCACCAGTTTGGTTAGAGGAAAGCCCAGGATACTGCATTCATTAAGACCTGTCTTGAAATGGTATACTTGGGGATCTCACCTGGAAACTGGAATATTCATCTCTAGTTTTCATTGTCTAGTCAGTTTCATCATCCCGGACCCTGTGGTCATCTTTAGTGGTATTCTGTGAAGGTATTTTATTTATTCAACTCAAACTCTTTAAGATTCATTTTTAAAGTACCACCTTCTCCATGAAGTCTTCCCAATCGATGTCCCAGTTGAAATTGGTGCTCTTCCAACACATTCTCAAGGGTTTTGCTTATTACAAGCATTCATTTACTTTGGCCCCTCTATTGAATAAATATTGGTGGTCCATGCTCTCTTCATGAGTGTCCCAGAAAATTGAAATAACCCAGCAGTGATACTGCACCGGCTGATATGTTGCTCCTCATCCCTGGACCCAAGCACGACCTCTCTGTGGTGGGTTAGGGTTTTCGAATTTTCAGCAATTCCTTTCTTCTTTTTTTATTTCTGTATAAGGGCTGAGTGATGCCTTCATGCTGGACATGTAGTGCGCACCTGCACTTTTGAGTTCCCTTCCTGAAAAACCTCATTTCTTGCTTTGTGAAATCTGCTACTTGCTTTATACTAATTCCAAAAAAACTCTCTGAGTTTATTGTGGTCATGCATTTTTCTTCCACCATTGTCTTCCTCACCTTGAAAGTACATCTTCTCTCCCCTTTTATCTCTCTCTGCCTATTCTCACCAAAATATTTCCAAGAAAAGCTAAAGATGATTCATACTACATAATGTTCCTAAGGCAGGTTAGGCAAACAGAAATAGTCATTAGCCAAAGGCAATCAGTTCTAACTAGGACTCCCTTTTTAAATAAAATTATTTATTCCTATTAGGATAGAAGATAGCTAGTATCTGATGTGTTTCTGGGTGTTATACACATATCAGTAAATAAGATGCATTATACTTCTTGGAATTTGTATTCTGGGAGGAGCACAAAGAACAATAAAGCCCACAAATAGCACAGAAGCCTGGCATTCATGTTGGGGAAGGTGACCAGAGGAGAGGCTGGGGCAATGTGATGTATGGAGACGAGTGGGGAAGCCCTGTATTGAGAAGGCGGGGATGCCCACCTTCTGAGCTGAGTCTAGACAGTAAGGGCAGGAAGGCAGGCACACGGAGGGCGGGTGTACTAGTGTTCTGGGCAGAACAAATGAACATTCAAAGAAAAAGGTCATGGTCAGTGAAAGGAGCAGAAAATAGGCAATCTGTTCAAAGTGAGTCTTTTTCATGTGCAGTGAATGGAGTTGAAGCTGTGGGGAGGGATCAGATTATTTTGCACCTTGGAGTGTTCTGGCCTCCTGTGAGTAATGGGGACCTCTGCAGGGAGCAGCTTGAGTAAGCTAAGTGTGTCAGATGTCCCTGCTGACCACACTGGGAGCAGATGACAGAGGAGATGTGCCTATAAAGAGGAAGCCGGGGGCCCTCTAAATTCCAGCCCTGAGAATTAGAAAACACTTGAATCCACCTGTGCCTGAACCATCACATGAAAGACTAGAGTCACTTCTGAATACTTTGAGAAAAGATCGATGTCCTGACCTTTGTCTCGCAAACTCCTGGTGACACAGGGGTTATTTCTTGAGGTTTAAATATGCACCAATCATTACTGACTGAATATGATGATCCTGATATCATCTCTATTGTTACATTACATTATAAGTATTATTGTGATTAATAAAACATATCATTCTCCTAAAATATTAATGACATTTAGAGGAACTTTCTGTTTTATCTCTTGTAGTAAGCAAATCCTTCAATGAATATGGAATCTGTAAACTGTTTCAAATTTAAAATATAACCTGCTGAGTGTGTTAATGGCCAGAATTTATCCTTGACCCAGGGACGGAATACTAGATCCTCACACAGGAGACTATGGAAGATTCTATTTCTCAGCTCTACTTCTGGTCATCTGGCCAGTGGACTGTGAGCAGGTGTGATGTGTTTCTTCCTGTCTGAGTGGTGTTTCTTTTGCTTTTGCTATGCCCAGTTCACTAGCCTGGCAGTGAAAAGATCCTATGTGTATGGTTGCAGTTTGGATGCAGCTGGGATCTGTGATACTTGAGTAATACCAGAGGAAAAGAGCCTAAAGAAGGTTGATATGATCTGCATTGGCTGGGGAAATCTATAAGAAGGCAATTATAGGAAGCCGCTGAGCTTTTGGAATTTAGTTGTTACTATGGTCCAGCTTAGCCCAGCATAACAATACATGTCATTATCCTGCACCGTGACAACCAGAGAATGGAAACTCCCTAAATGACCATCCATGGCGAGTGGGTTCAATCATTATGGCACAATCACACAGCGGACTATTTCCCTGCCACTCTGGGAGCTTGTAAATTGCATTGTTAGGTGAAAATGCCAGGCTCACTAGAGAGTATATAGGCTGCCAGTGGTCTCTGGGTATTTACGGGTTCTTGGCATCTTGCTCAAAATAAAGGAAGGCATTCACAGATAGTTAAGCTCTATTAAGAGCAAAGTGATAGTAAAGGTTTGATGAAAGATGCAGCGGGCCGCTTGGATGGGGAGTTCAAGGACACCAGCAAGTAGTCTGGGGCATCTCTTCATTAGATTTTTAAGGGAAGATGGACTTGTTGTTAGGGTTGTAGTTTTTGCTGGTCCTCTGGTTTGATTGACAGGTTTGGGTAACATACCATTTTTTTCTATTGCTCATGTTCCTTCCCATGATGCATCTGATTTTAATCATATGCACACCCTATCATACATAGACACAGATGGTAAACAGAGGCTTCCTTTTTTTCAATGTTCACTTAGAAAAATAAGTTTGTCTTATTGAAAATGTGCCCCAAACCAGTTCAAGCTGGATGGCCCCTGCTGTTCTGATCTCAGGATCTATCTAAGCATATATTTGAATGGACACCGATCACAGAGCATGCTCAATAATTTCGGGGAGAAAGCTAGTTCATTGTGTGGAGTTAGGTGTACACGTAGCTCCATACAGGTGGGGGATCCCAAATTCCTAATAGGTTTCTGGGTGCATTGTTTAGGAGATGGTTATGTTCACCACTCAAGCCTAGCAGTGCTCTGGCTAACCTATTCACTTTGCTTGCTGGCCTCACAGAGTGTTGGGCTGTTTGTGTGTGGAAAGTATAAATTCATGTAGAGTAGCTAATATGTATAGATTTACTGTTCCATTCAGTATTCTAAAGCTTTACAGTAAATAACTCGATGACCCTCACAAGTGTCCTGTTTCAAGGTAGGTCCCAGTTTCAGCAATCAAGCTGAGACCTAGAGAGGCCAAGGGACCCAATTGAGGTGACATGTTAGAACAAAGACCTAATGCCTGGTTTCAGGCTTTAGATCTTGCCCTTTACTATTAACTCATATCAGTTCATAGATGAGGAGGCTTGTCTAAGCAGAGAGTGTCTTTGGGAGGAACCCTTCAAATCTCACAGGAACAGGTGTCTCAGGCAGGAGAACTGAGAGGTTGGTGACTAGGTGGGGGGAAGTGTGATTTTAAGTGTTTGTCCTCAGGTACCTGTTGATTTTCTTAATTCTGAGGAAAAAAACATTATAAATTTCAAAACATAAATAGTTTTCTAAACAGCCAAAGTACTGGAAATCATCCCGATTTTAACATCACATCTTCTGTTCTCAGGATTTGTTTGTTCCAGATGCAAATGCAAACCTCCCTACTTATTTCCAAGATGGTGACAAGAGGCTGCAGAACCTCTCTAAGGCCTCAGTGGCTTTTCTTCCTTCTCCCCTCACCCACCCAATTCCCTGAGCCTGGGCAACAGAGAGAGGAACACTGTGCCACTGTCTGAGAATGCATTGCTCATTCAACGAGAAGTTTTCACTCGGATAGATTTTTGCCTTTTGCAATTATGTCATTAAAAGCATTCTGAACTTCAGACTTGAAATGAACCCCAGAAAGGCTTTGCCCTTTTAGCTTTCTGGTTTTACATAATTTATGGTTTTGAATCTCACTGCAAAATGCAAAAGGGAGGCAGAAAAGGTTCCAGGCAGGCATACAGATGCAGGACCTTCTGCCAGTCCTGGGTAGTCTTCATCAAAGTTCTCTCTTCACAGTGGAGTGGGGGGGGGGCTCTGTCCTCGGGATTAATCTGGGTCATAGGAAGATAACTGGATAATGATGTGAAAGTTGTAATTCAATCTTTCTGTTATCAATGTTGTCTTCCCACATGTCTCCTTTACTGGCTTCTTCCATTTTCTCTCCTCTTCCTCCTTCACACTTTTCCCACCATCTCAACTCTTTTCCTACTGACCTGGTTTTGGCAGAGTCACCAAAGTATTTGGAAAAATAAATAGGACAAAAGAAGAAGACCTTCTAAACTTGTAACTTTAGGCAAATCTTTTTGACCTTTGAGACAGTGTGTTGCACATCTGCAAATGAAGGCTGATAGTTGCATCTGTCTCATAAATTGCATTGTGGGTTAAGTGGCACCGGGAAATGAGAGAACTCATCCCTGTACGTGCACAGAGCAAGCACTTATGAATATTAGCAGCTTTGCTCTTTGAAGAGGATGAGATGAGGTACTGCACGTAAGAGTTGCATTTTCTGGGAGAAAACTGAGTTTGAATCCTTACTTAGTCTTGTAATGGCGGGGCCATTTTCAAAGTCACCTTTCCTCTCTAAGGTCAGTTTGCTTATTAGTGTGATGGTCACAAGGATGTCATTTACCTGCAATTTTGCTATGATAGGAAAGGACATGCATCAGCTGTAAAGGAGTCAGTCCAGGGCTTGGCACACAGGACACTGTCAACAAACATATGTTCCTTTCATGGGGATTCTGTGCCTCGCTAAGAAAAACAAACAAAATTCAAACAGATTTTTTTTCAATTTTCTGGAAATTATTGCATCTAATTATTTAGAAGACTGAGTAGCTTCACCTTAAGCAGATTGTTTGCTGCAAACCCAGACCTGATCTGGTTCACCCATCTTTCTCCTCACCTTATGGTGGGGTGATCCCTTTATATCTCTCTCCCTTTGTGACCTGCACTGCACCTTGAGCTCCTGAGCAAATATCAGATAATAAAGGCAGTGGCTGAGTATCAAATATCTGTGGCTAGAATGGACGAAGGATTGGTATTCCCCTATAGATGCCCAGTTCCAAGAAGGCTCAAACTCTCTAAGTTTAAACCCTGTTAGACTCCATCCAAGTTTTATTTCCGAAGCCCTCAGAGTTTTCATTTTCAATAGTCCTTACAGCAGAGTAGACCACCACAGATTGTTAGATCAGAAAGGCCCCTTTAGAGACCATCTCCTCTGTAGAGCATAAAGTCACAGCCCATGGTAAGTCTGACCCACAGCTCTACTTCGTTTCATCAATATAGATTTCTTTCTGACTTCTAAATGAATGCTATACCAGAATTTGAAAACCAGGGCATTTTCCATGGATGTCCATTTTCTCTTCAAAAGTCATGAACCTGGAAGTGCAAGCTGCACTAGACAAGTGGTTGGGGATCCCTTGTGTACTGAGCCTGAGCCTCCATCCACCATGATTCTCACAACTCATTGTTTTACACTAAATCCTTGGGGTTCATTTCTTTGTCTGCATGACCTTCATTGGCATTTGAGTTTGCAACTTCTTCTCTGAGGTCTGCCCATAAAAAAATGGCTCAGCCAGCATCCTGCAGTGAACAAATGCCCAGAGTGGGACTTGAAGTCACTATTTACATGTCAAAGCTCTCTTCATAATCCAACCTATTGAGGCCATGAAACAGCCCAGCACCCTAGCATGTTTCTTGGCACTGACACCATCTGACTGAGTCCTTCCTGTCTGGTCATGAATCAGGGTTGAGGTCATTATTAGAGCGAGGTAGATTCCTTAAGTTCAAGTGGGCCTTTCTCCAGAGGACTAGAACCAGAGACACAGACCTAGAGAGGCTTCGTCTTTCTGTTGTAATCTGGAGTCCATGTCTTTATTATTGATTTTCTTGTCCCTTTCTTTTGTATGTATATGCCTGTGTGTGTTTGTGTGCAGGGGAGTAGGTACACTTGTGTGTGTGCATGTATATGGAGGTCAGGTGTGGTTCCTCAGGTGACATCTACCTGTTTAGAGATAGGATCTTTCACTGCCTGGAATTTGTCCTGTAGACTAGACTGGCTGGTCAGTGAGTCCAGAGATCCATTTTTCTCTGACTCTCCAGTGCTGGCATGCATCATGATATCTTGCAGTTTGACATGGGTTCTGGGGATGGAACTCATGTCCCTCAAGCTTGCAAGGCAAGTATTTTACCAACTGACCTATCTCTTCAATTACGCTTGTTAGAAAATACAGCAGGGAGCTCAATCAATCCAATTACTCAGGAGGCTGAGGTAAGAGCAAGACCACCATGGGCTACACATAATGAGACCCTGTTAAAAAATATTAAACTGATCCTCCCCTTTAAGAAGCTGTTATGACAATGCTGTCATGTTTTGTGCTGGCTGTAGTTGAGGAAAGTGTCCAGAGCTCAGCCTCACTGCTTTTCATCCTGCATTTATGGAGGAGACCTTGCGAGCTGTTGGCCCCACACATCCAGGGTTCCAGCTCACCTTGGTCTTGAGCTTCTATCACTCAGACATGAGCAGTGTATCGCCAAGTGCCATGAATGACCACAACTGACTGGAGCCAGGCTGAGAGGAGACTAGCAGACGGCTGTCAAGTGACCTCTTTGTCCTGTGTACCTCCCCAGGGACTTCAAAACTTGTGACATCAGGTGGGGATGAGGGGGACATTTCAGTGCTTGGCAGGTCATGTGCATAATGCAGATGCCCAGAAGCCCTGGGGCTGGTGGGGAATGGTGAGGCAGGAGGCTGGTTTGTGCTTCTATTCCCTTCAGGCAGCCACAAATCCTTGTCTCTGCGAATGAAATTAAGAGGAGCAGCTGGGAGATAATGCATACAGTAGATCCCAATGTAAAATGCCTCTCTGTCCCTCTGATAAGGCTGCTGCTTGGGCAAGCAACCAGGATTACACAATAATCTCATTATGCAGGGTCTGCCAAGGGCAGAGAAAGGGTCACTTTTCTGGTCACAAAAAAAAAGAACGCACCCCCCTTCCACTCCTGTTCCCTAAGCTACCATCCTGCCACTGTGTTGGCTAGTCCTCAGAGAGAAAGGCATACTCACGCTGCTATCTGAGCTTCTTTCAGGCTGAAGAGGTCTCCCATGTCTTCCCCATGGCAGGATAGCTCATGATCTCCCCCAGTCTCATGGATTTTCCCCACAGCTTGAACCTGCTACTGGAATTTAGCTTCTCTCATAAGAGAAAACCCATAAAGGAAGGGGAAAGTGCCTGGCTAAATATCCCAGTGCCTGAGGGACTTGCCTCTCTTTTCATGAATAAGCCAGTAAAGCAAAGGCTCCCAAGAGCTTCTGTATAAAGAAGTGATTGGAAAGGGTGAGCCTTGCCCCACCTTCTGCCTCTGGTACCCATTTTCTTTTTCTTCTTTCAAAAGTCTTTTTATTTGTTTTCAAGGAAAGAGAGGAGAGAGAGAATGAGCATGGATTCACCATGGCCTGCAGCCACTGCCAACAAACTCCAGATGCATGCATCACTTTGTGCGCCTGGTTTTGTGTGGGTACTAGGGAAGTGAACCTAGGGAAGTGAGGCTTTGCAAGCAACTTGCCTTTAATCACTAAGCCATCTCCCCAGCCTGTGGAAACCCAGAAAATCTGCCTGTCTTCCTCTTGCCTTTTTGTCAGTGAAATCTAACAAAACCCCTTCCATTTGTGGGACATAATTCTGGCAGTTTCTGCGTGTAAGTTCAGCATGGAGGGGAGGGAGGGGGAGATCAATAGGTTAAATTGCTACCGTAAGTCCCTGAAGGATGAGAAAAGAACCAGATTTGGGCCAGTGAAAAGTAATCAGGTCTGGTATTTACATTGATTTTTATGTGCAGAACCCCACATGGCTTCCATTTCTGTTCTCAACTCCATTTTCTGATCCAATGCATGGGAAGAAAATAGACAATTTAAGGGAATGAGAAAATCATTGTTCTGAGCTTCATATGTATTTCAACTATATGGGACACCCAAATACAGATTTGTGCTTCAATTATATGAAGCCATGTTTAATGAGTTCATTCCACACAAACCTCCCCCATCTACAGGCTATGACTAGACTATGACTCAGCACCGCAGAAGCGCTGCCCAGGCTCACTAAGTGAACGTCACCCAATCACTCAAATGTCTTCAGACTCACAGATCCTTTGCTCTCTAGTGAAGCCCATTAAAATATTCAAAATCACAAGAGTGTCATTACCTTAGACTCCAAGCCAGGACTCAGCACACATTTGCCATCAAGACCTACATTGTAAATATTTTCAATTTTACAGGCCAGAGGTTTCTGCTACTGCCACGAGGCTTTGCCATTGTAACACAAAAGCAGGTACAGACAATACAACGCTAATGGACCTTGGGTGCCCCAATGCCACTTAACTGACAGAAAAAGGTTCAAGCAGCACATGACTCAGTGGCCATAACTACTAAACACCCAGCTAGCCTTTGCTGAGCTCCAAGACTACATTAACTAACAAGGCTGGTACTTTGGCAAAATTTTTTGGCCATGGATCCAGGGAGGCCTGCACTCAGCATGTTATTATAAGAAAAGAAAAGAAAAACATACCATTAATTGTCATGGAAACTAGGTTATCTTTCCTGGTTCACTGACCCAGGGTGGGTCTAAGAAAGCCACACTTCTTCTTGCAGACTTGGTGTCCTGGTGAATAAAGAAAGCATCAGAAGATCTTTAAAGCCTTTTCTAGAATTTATATGGCATTCATCATCACACTCCTTACCTGCCTCCCACTACCTTTATATTTATTTATTTTTACTTTTTATGGCCCTTTGAGAGGGAGTTCAACAGGACCATGTGAAAAGGTAGTGTTGCACGAAGGAGAAGGAGCCTAACTGTGTCTTACATTCTGCTTCTGGAATTTGCTTTCTGGGTATAAAAAAACCTTTATCATAGCTTTGGTATCCTTATATCTGGAGCTGTAAGCTCTGCTGTTTCCTGTATTGTGACCATGTAATAAAATTTCAGAAGGGCTGTATGTAACCTATACCTAGCACCTAGAATCTGACTTAAACCTCAAGTGACAAAAATGTGACCATCTCATTACCATCTGTGAACCTTGAGGAATATGACAAAGGCAAAGACCTGGCAGAGATATTTTTCACAGAGCCAGTGACAGCCGGGACCCCATGAGAACTGAGTGGGACAGGGCCAGCCTCAGATCCTAAGGAGATTCTTCCTGGATTTGCTGTGGCTCGGGTTCTTGGACCCATTCTGTTCTCCCCATTGTCTGAAACTTAGCCTTTCCATTGCATCTCTTACTACGCTCCCAAACAATGTGGGTCAACAATCATGGAAACCCTCAGCAGATGTGGGTGATATAGAAAGATCTGGAGGAGGAGTTTTATTTCAGTCATATTTCCTCTCACCTGTTGGCCCCCATGTTAACACCAGTTTAGACAATTCTCATGATATAAGTGATTGATGTCCTCACTGGTTCTTTCTTGAGGATATAGGAAAAATCTTCAGAAGTATTAGGCTTTTCCCTCCCTTCATCATTTATTCCTGAACTTCTGCATTTCTTAGTGTGAAGCCTATGATCACTTATTATATCAAGAGGCTCAGAACAAATTTTCTCCTTGCTGTCTCTCTCTAACTGTAAGGCCTTTATTACCATCTCAACAAATGCCTGAACTTCCTAGTCAACATTCTAGATTTGGTATTCTGACCTCCCAGTCTCCTGTATGGATCGCTTTCCCAGAGTACAGTGTGTTTCTGGCTATTCTCATTAGGTATGACTGGACTTCAAACTATGACCAATATTCATGTAAAAACTCAAAAATTCAGCATGTGTTATCAGCTAAGATTTTTTCTTTCTTTCTTCTCAAAGTCCTGAGCATGCCAAGGCTTCAAGCACTGCAGCTAAAGCAGAGAAGTTTTTAAACTTCGGTCATGAAGCTATTTCATGGAGACATGTTTTCTGGATGACCTGTGACCACCACTTCTATATTTTCTCTTCTTTCCTTTTGATCTCTGATTAATTAGGGCTGGCTGTCATGATTGAATCAATGCTAATGATTGCAAAGGTCTTAGAAAAATATTTAAAAAGTAGATATGGTGATAAATTCCATCTAAGGTAATTCTAAGAGCAGGCCTAGACTCCTGTATCTATTCTTTACCATTGACTTAATTTTTAAAAAAAATTCCATAAATGTTCCAAATAAAGATTCAAGCCTTCCTGTCCCTCTTTTTAGGACACACACACACACACACACACACACACACACACACACACACTCTTTTTCTTTTATCATTTTTTCCACATTTCCCTCTATTAATATGGGCATTGTGCTGAAAAGAAATAGACCATGGTTGCCTCTGAAGGACACAGGAAGGAGGAGCAAAGGCACGAGTGAGTGCATGAAAGTAGCATGGACCGTCTAGAGGAACAGCTCAGCAGCCCTGGGTTATTTCCCCACAGGACACCAAAAATGAACAAGATCCTAACCAATTAGTTTTGTGGGTTTTTAGAACATGAATTTTAGTTAGAATGGGAACATCTGGAGTTTGGAATCAATTACCCAGAACTAGCTGCCTCACTAATTAATATTCAGTCCAATGGCATCCCACCAAAGTGTCTCTTTCCAGGCTACTTGGCTCATCTTAGGAGGGCAGTGGTGGGCTGGTGCTGGGAGGAGGGCCAGGAAAGAAGGGGATGAAGAGCCTGCAGTGTGTTGTTTTCACTGAGAACAGGCTGCTGGAGGAGGTGCTGGAAACCGCTCAGGAGACAGAACAATGCTGCAGAGTAAATAGAGAGACCCTATGCCATCCAGTGTGCGCCCCTCCTCTCCAGCGTGGAAGACAGTGAGTCCCACAATGATTTTGTGTCAAAAGAAAGAAGGATGCGATAGAATTCACACCCCTTTGTTTAACTGCAGGTTGTTTGGGTTGGCCACACTTTGTCCTCTCATTGGTGATCCAAGGTAGGTGTTGAAAACATCTGGACCATGACACTAACACGGAACCTGCTCACAGGATGGAGAATCTGCCTCATACTGTGCTTTCTGTGACTCATTATAGTTGGGTGTTCGCTCCCACTTCCAAGGACATAACTCAAACAGAGATTAGTGGAGGTATAAACACTCAACAAGCTTCCTCATCCACGTCACTGACTTAGTGACACACTCTGTAGACTGGCCATTGTGGTGGCCACTTCAAAGGTGGTTGATCTAAATTCATGTGCTCTGTAGGTGGAAAATATATACTGGATTTCAAAAAAAGATGCTTAGGATATCTGCATAATCTTACATTGATTGTATATTGAAATATGACACTCTGAAGACATGGAATTCAAATAAAAATATTAAAGTTATTCACTTGCTTCTTTTTACCCTTTAAGGGAACCACTAGACAATTTAAGATGATCTATGTGGCTTGTATTGGCAGTGTAGTATGTTTCTATTGGACAATAGTGATAGACTCTTTAATCTCTTTTCCCTCTCATCACATAGCTACCTGTTTACTGGTAATGCTGATAGTATGACACTGATACTACAGTGCACATGCTATGAACACAGTGTTACTTTAGGCATGCAGACAGTTTATCACTTGTGGTAGCTTCACTTGACAGATGAGGCATTTGAGCCAAGAGGGCACGTGATTTGTAGCTTTCATTTGATTCACATCAGTAGCTCTTGTTGAATGCCAACTGGATGCTCTATGTTGCTTTAAATTTGGGAGTTTTAGGTATGATGGACCTGGTTGAAATCGAGCTGCCCACTGTCCCACTTCCTCTAAATCACTTTTCCTGGCACTGCCTTTAAACTTTCTTGGTATCAGCTGGTGGGATTTCCAATCACTTTCACCATTTTCATCTTCTGCTTTCAATGGGAACTGATTATGAAGATAAGGCACTTGGATAGAACTAGAGTCCGGGTCTGAGTTTGAATTATTGGAGCTCTCGGCATATGCAAAGAGCCTTTCCAGCACAAATTTATGTTCTGAATGGTCTGTGAATATAATCAGCTAGTGTCCTGGGCTTGGTCTTTATATGTGATAGCATCAGGCTAATTCAGGAAGACTCAAGACTTGATGAACTATGCAGTCTGGACAGGAGGTTGGTTACGTCTTGATGGTCTGGTCGACAGGAAATGAGTCCTTATAACAATCTGCAATGGCAGGGTTGGTGGCAGGATGTGAGGAGGCTTAACAATATGCTGTGATCAGTAGACTGGTAGCTTGCAATCAAAGGTTCAGTAGTATGTAAGACAATGTAGTAGGCAGGGAGGAAACATGGGAAACCCGTGGAAAGGTTTTTACTTAGTTATAAAGACATTCGTGTCAGGCTAGGTAAAATCCCAAGGTGCAATGTTAAGATTTAATGTGGAATATCCCACACAGGCTCGTATGTTTGAACACTTGTTCCCTAGATGGTGGCTGTCTGGAGAGGCTATGGAATCTTTGGGACTGTGGCACAGCTAGTGGAAGTGGCCACTATTGGTGGATCTTGAAGGAGATGTCCACTTTTGGTTCTGAACCACATTTTCTGTCTCCTGATCTGCCAGAAGCAGTCACACACTCCCTGCCATCATGGACTTCACCTCCTGAAACTGTGAGTTAGAAATCTACCTCCTTCCTACCTGAAGTTGTCTCTCTCAAGTAGTTTGTCACAGAAATGAGAAAAGAAAGTAATTCAGGCATTTATATGCTTTAGCACTTTTCCAAGTGACAAAATGAAGTAAAACACTTAGGTAACATTTAAATTCACTCTTAGAGGCAGATCTGGAATTCCTATCTAGACAATATATTCATTATCTGCAGCTGCGTGACACAGTGCTACACACAGCAACTTAAAACATGTATCTATTATCTCATCGTTTTATGATCTGAGACACGACTGAACTGGGCCTTTGCTCATGGCCTCAAAAGCCACAATCAAGATATTGGCTGGACTACAGTGTCATCTGGAAGCATGATGGAGAATGAATACACTTCCAAGTTTTTCTGATCATCAACATAGTTCATTTCCTCATGGCTTTATTATCAAGGTCTCTGTTTTTGACTGAATTTCAGGCAGTGTCCACTCTTTTCTACTAGAGACCATACTGAGACCATTTTCATGCTCTCAGAGTAGAAAGGATTCAAGATCAGATGCTCCTTGACTTACCTTGGAGTCATTTCCATTTTAAGTTGAAGATAGTGTCAACTGAAAGTACTGAAGGGCAGGAGAGATGGCTCAGTGGTGAAATGTTCTTCCTGCATAAGCATGGGAGTCTGAGAGGACCTGAGATCTCCAGATCCTATGTAAACAGCTGGGCAGAGCCATGTGTCCCCGAATCTCAGTCCCACAGGGGAGCAGAGACT